>QWTY01029786.1:0-26081 GCA_008033365.1 Pseudorectes ferrugineus | reverse complement strand
TATTCTAAACCACCTCAAGTGGGGAAGAGAACCTCTTCTGGGGAGAAGGGGGTCCTTCCAGTGGAGTAAAGCACGACAGAGGGAGCTGTGGGGAGCTGGCCTGTTAGAGCCAGAGGGAGCGGTGTGGGGAGCGTGGCAGCAGGAGCTGTCTGGAATTGTCTATGGCAATGCCGCAGTGAGCAATAACATTTTCTTTTCATCTCCCCTCTGTCTCTAGCATTGTTGCTGTTACCGTTTGTGTACTAATGTTGTTGCTGCTTACAGTAAATTGTTCTTACCTGAACCCATGATCTTTACCTTTCGTGCCTACAACTCTTGTCTCCAGCCCACTGCAAGGAGCAAACGAGAGGTGCGTATCTTGGAGTGGTTTCAGTGGGAAGAAGTAAGTAGGAGAATACCATTTCTAAACCATGAAGCTTCACAGGATTTTACATTTCCTTTTGTTAGAAATCATGAGATTTCTGCGGATCCGTATCTCCAGCCTGTCAAGGTCTTTCTAAAAGGCAGCACAACCATTTAGTGTGTTAATCATTCTAATTTTGCATCATCCACAAACGTGCTGTGTGTGTACTCTGCCCCTTTATCCAGATCATAAGTGAAGATGTTAAACAGTATCAGCTCCACTAGTCCAGTCTGGGAGCACACAAATCATGACTACCCTCCAGTACTACTTCATGCTACTTCCCTTTGATCCCAGCAGTTCAGCCAGTCCTCAATCCACCTCACTTTGTCATCCAAACTTCCTCCGTTTGTCTATGCAAATATTATAGGAGACAGTGTTGAAAGCCTTGTAAAAGTCAAAATAAACAGTATCAGCTGCTTTTTGTTTTTTCATCCTTCTTGAAAACAAGAGTGTCTTTGCTGTCTGCCAGTCCTTGAGAATTTTGCCCAACTGCCATGACTTTTCAAAGATTTTTTTAGAGCAGCCTTGCAATGACATTGGAGGGCTACCTCAGCACTCTTAAATGATTATTTCCTCAGCAGTGTTACACCACATTTAGAAAACACTATCAAAGCATTTCTGTAGCTAATTTATACGTATATGTGGAAAACAAACCTTGAATTGTGTGACAGCTGTGTTTTCTGATTTAGGTTGCACAGGTAAAGAATTTAAATCTACTTCAGGTGATTCTTGCACTAGCTATTCTTAGCAAAGCCCGTAATTGCTTATTCTCCCTGTTCTTCCCAAGATGATAAGAGCATCACCTGAGTTTAAATAAATCATGAAACAAAAGCAGAATAAAGTTTATTTCACTAAATAGTTGTCATTTATCTTAAATTGTCCACGTTGGGAAAGGATTAGCTATGTAAACAGTCAATGAGAAGAGACCTACTTGGCTGCCGCAGGTTAAATTTTAAGAAGGAAAGGAAATAATTGAATATCATGTTAGCAGATTCTCACTTCTCTTACAAAAGGGTATACTTAGAAGGAATAGCTACTCAAATCTGTGATGCTCATTATAATAGTGCTGGCCATTACTGGAGATTTCTGTTTGGCATCAAAAAGATACACTCAAACACTCTAAATTATCTATAACAAGGTGCCAAATTCCAGCTAAGAGAATATCCTTTTTTTCTGACACAAACATGCATGAATTAGCTACCGAATTTAATACCTAATCCTTCATCATTAGCTTAATACATACATCTCAAACGTAGATGTACTGTGAGCAAACCCAAATATGTTTTCTGAGATATTAACAGTAACATCTTCAGCATAACTGATTCCAATTCGTGTATGTTCAGCCCATGCCACTTTTTCACATACTTCTATATCCATTAATTTTCTGGCTGCTTGTGCAACTGGGGTTCAAAAACTATTAACCGCTCTGGTCACACCAAAGAAATCAACCAATAATACTTATAGTCTTTTAGGGAGATACATGTTATTCTCCCTGTTTTAATTCTGTTATTCCAGTAATCCAACAAATTGCCCCACTATTAAGAAAATGGGCCTGCTTTTGTTAATTATTGCATCTGCATACAAATCAGCTTGCTCTGTAAGTTTTACCAGGCATACTTTTTTTAGAATATCTCAGATAGCTCTCAATAGACTCAGACATACCATCAAGTTGCTTGATAAATTGTTGTACAACATACGATCTTTGTTTGCCAGTTCACTCTGCCAGAAACAACGGGAAATTACTGTGACTTAGATCAGTCCACAACAAAAACAACTAAAACTGAGACTCATTTCTGGTCATGCTACAGGCTAAGAAGACCCACTTAGATTTGCAATAGTTCAGCTGACAGAAGACAGCATGGTAACACACCACAACCTGGCTTGAAATCCAGGTTGATAGCATGGTACTAACTATAGTGGACCTTCAGCTGTGCACTGAACATATAGGTCTTACATGTCTCTTTGAAAGCCCTGCTTATTTTTGTGTCTTCTGGAATATTTTGTGGGGGAGAAGATTTCATCCAAGGTCTTAAGCTAAAAGCCAATAACTAAACTAGCAACCTGGAGCACAGAAGAAGATTGAGAGTGACAATATTAATCATATATATAGACACATATATATAATTAGAAATGTACAGCAGCTATTTATTGATTGGAACTCCCCAAAACATTCTCTGTCTTTCTCCCAGTTCCTTTTTGTCCAGATATTCAATACAAGTCTACGTCAACAAATTTTGACTTGACAGTGGGTTAATGGTTAGACTCGATGATGTTAAAGATCTTTTCCAACCTAAAAGATTCTATGGTTATTGGATTATATTATCCCTGGGATCTTTCTGGATAATAGTATGTGTAAAGGGTTCCCTACAATTAAGCATATTCCATACATGATTGAGATGTTACTAGCACAATGTAAGCTAACAAACACATAAAAATGTATTAAGATGTTTTAAAGCGAGAAATTGTTATAACTTTCAAGATCACTGCTTCCAGTTCAATTAATTTTGAATATTCTATTACTAATTTGAGGGGATTCTAAAAGTATTAAAGCTCTTAAATTCTGTTTGGCTAAAATTTCATAGAGTGGTAGGTTAAACCTCTTCAATGATCTCAGGATTAGCCTTAGCTTTCAAAGCACATACAAAGGAAAGTTCTATAGTCCTTTCATCTGAGATGTTATTTTCTTTAGGATTATGAGATAATGCATCTGGAACAACATTCATTCATCCAGGTTTGTGGTTTAGCTGAAAGTCAGTCCAAATTCCTGTAATCGCAAGTGACATCTGGCTAAACATGCACTTGGGTCAAGTTTAGACCTCAGCCACTATAAAGGGCTGTGGTTAAGACAGCATGCTCAACTTGACACCTCCCAAACAGTGGAATACATGCTCAGTCCACACCAACATAACAAGTTAAAGTTACATATTTTTATTTTTATTTTTTTGTTCTCCATAACTCAATATTTTCTTTCAACAACCTTCAAGATTTTTTTGTCAAACTGTTTTCTGGTGTTTGTATGGTGCTTCTTCAAGAACTTAGGCTAAAAAATGCTCAAAACCTACACACGGTGTACCTGATATCTCCTAGTGTCAATCAAATTGTAAACCAGAATTTCAGAGCATTAACCAGTAGGTCCAAAGGCAAGAAGCAAGTCACAAAATCTGAACAGGCAATTTATGAAATGGAAAAAAAAAAATGAACTGGTTTGAAAGTAGAGCACATAGCAGAAAGTCTATAATTCAAAAGGAACCAAAATTCAGCTGTACTTTAATCAAGTTGTAACAAAACTAGGGAGCTACATATCTGCTTGCACCAGGTATTTCAGATATGACTTAGTGACTGGACTTAGCCTCTTTGCTTCTCATTACCCATTTTTTGTATGAATGCATATTGACCTTCTCTCATAATTATTTTCCTTGGCTCTGAATGAGAGACTGAATTTCATCTCATAGTTCCTCCAGGGCCTGGAACTGGTCAGTCTTGCTTACATTTTTAAGGGTTCAGAAAGAAAAATTACTCTTTCTGCATCAATAACACTGATAAATCTCTTTCTGCATCTTACATCACTGCAGAACTGACAATTCCAGTTCTCTCAACTATCTAGCAATACTGAATTTAACACTGTTCTGTTGAGTAAAGGCCAGGATAAATGTCAAGTAGATGACTGTATCTGTCCAAAATGTATCTGTCCACAATGTTAGACCTCCAGTGAACATGTATTCTTGTTATATGGCAAAAGTTACCACCCATGGCATTCAACGACTGAACATCCTTCATAGCAGAAAAAAAAAAATATTGTTTAATTCAAAGCAAAGCTTTTTTAAGAAAAGTCTCTTCTATGCCTTGTTCCACCTGAAGTTCATTATCCCAAATCCTCAATATGGTAGAGTTAGTAAATAGCAGTGAAAAGGAGAATTAATGCTAAAGGAGGCAGACAATTCAAGCAAGTGCACATTAATAAAAGTGAAGAATAGCACATAACACAGGGGAGTCACAAAACTTGTGCACTGCAAAATATATAGAAGGAGAAAAAAGAAAACTATAGGACAAGAGATAAAAAAAGTGTCACAAACCCACTCTAGGAAGAGTTGAAAAGAAAATTAGATACATATTTTATTTAGGTTTTGGGGGTGGGGGAAGGTGTGTAACATCTGATTCAGCTTGTATTCAGACAACTCCTAAGCTATTTCTGCACTTTTCTGTTTCTAAAAATCTGTTTTTATTTTGAACATGTATATTTTTTTCTTCCTTGTATGCTCTCTACTGCTACTACTATTTTTTAAGGTGGTCCCTCTTTGTTATTGTATTTACAGCTCCATCCTACTCCTCCCCAGGGCACTTTTTTAACTGCCTCCTTTTCCCTTTGGCTCTGAACTGAAAGTAACACCTACACTGTTGATGGCTTGGTCACGGTCTCATAATTACCCCCAGCTGTTTGTCCAGGAGGCTTTTTTTCTGGAATGATAACTTGTTTGTACATTTTTCTATTGGTCAGATGTGGAAAAGCCTGTAATCTGAAATAACTGCATAGTAATTCATGTATTAACCAGATCACCTTCTGTTTACATATGATTTCCACTTAGCATTCTCTTACTTTCTCAAAGATAAGCCTCGAGTTCAAAACTTTTTTTCATTAAGCATTTCCTAAAGGTTTTTCTGGGAGTTGGTCCAGCACCCATTTATAACAGCTTTCAGTATATTAATATTTGTTAATACTGCAAATAGAGTTTCACATGGAATAAAGACCGCCCAGGCAGGGTCATTGAGAATCAAAACTTTTTTCCCCCCAAACTTCTGCTCGAGTTCCTTGTTTTGCTGGATGCAAACCAAACAGGTTTGTGAATGAAGCACTTCCAGAATTTTATCTAATAGTCTTTGGAGTGATCCAGCCTACCACATGGAATAAATGTATAGAGTGATATGGGGTAGAATACTTTAAACTGAAATGATACAGAAGTACATAACTCTGGTGAGTTGAAACTCTTCCTGGTAAAAGTCAGTAGTTTACACAGAGTTAAATACCAACCATCCAACATTAAGGCCATGAACACATTCTTTAGCTCAAATTCTCTATCTTTTCTTGTCAGCATGATTAAAGGCTCAGATTCAATGTAACTGATGTCTAAGGAACTTTAATCTTCCTTTGATAAACTGACAAAAAAGTCATTTCTTTAATCTTAATCCAAAGGGCACAGTGTTACAATGGACTCCTTGTGAGTTTCACCAAAACATGTGAAAATCTGTTCTTATCTCCAGAGCCCTTTACTAGAAGCCACTACAATACCCTGCCAGATACAGGGGTGCAAGCAGTGGATTAGTCTGGAGCAATTAGCTATCAACACTTGGTAGTTGTTGCTATGGTGGGAGAGAGGTGTATATATATAATTTCCCATAAAGGTGACAGTAAAATAATAATAATGGGTTCAGAATGAATCTAGGTAGAACAGAGAGAATATGACAGTAAGTAGGAGAGCCCAAGGCCCTGCACTTTAAGGATGTGTTCTCCTAACCAGTGTTGGGGGAGTGTGACAGAATAGAGGAAGTGTTTGAATTTTGGGTTCTACTAATTGCACTGTTTTGCCTCAAAGTCCTGTTTACAATTGTCTGGACAGACACACAGACAGTCTTAAAATATTTTGTGCAGAGTAGGGCTATAGTGTTGTAACCATTATAAGGGAATTACAGGATCTGAAGTCTATATCAGAAGTGAAAAACAGAGTTTGTAATGTGCCAGTGCTATAATGTAGAACCACTTTTTTAGCCCTGTTCTCTTTCTTCTCCATAAATGCATACATACTCCTGAAATGTTCATACCCACATTTTCTGTAGATGTGTACATGGCACATACAACATTTATCTGTATTTTAATTTGTTGCCTCATATTTTGTGCGTTGCTCCATTTAAGAAGAAAAATAACATGACAGAAGTTGGGCTCAAAGGAATTCATCATGTCTGTACTGTCACTGGAATGAAATGTCTCTTTCTCCTATCCCTTGTTCCCATTTTCATTCAAATTGGACGGAAGAAACAGTCCTAGCAGATTCAGCTTGTCAGCTATATTACTGGTAAAAATCTGTTTGGAAACCAGATTCCTCCACATGAAAATGTGTGTGTTAATTAGCCCCTTTTGTGTCAGCCTGTTTCTGAGCCAAGTCTGAAGAGTCATTTGAGGGCACCGAATGTCTGTTCTGAAGAGAGGCTTACGCGATTGAGAGTGTCATGACCACTTGAAAAACTTTCTTCAAGGATGAGAACTTTTCTGTTGGCAACATGTTATCAGGAACATCTAGTCCAGCACCATCAAGGATTTTTCTGTTTATTTTAAAAACATGCAGACACTACAACTCCCCTTGGTTGTAGCGATACAGGGAATTGAGGGCAGAAGAAAAAATGCTCAGAGAGATTGATTTAATGAACTAAATGCAATTTATCATGAATAAGTGCTGGATTTAAGTGCCACAAGTTTACCTATCCACTCTGGCTCCATCTGCAATGATTTTAAGCACAGACCAAAGCCAAGAAATACAGCTAGGACTCATGAATTTCAGTCCCTATTAAGAAAACTGGCAAGGATAAACTGAGGGCTGTTGGTCAACCTATTACCAGCAGAAAGAGTAAAGTGCAAGGGTATCTGCATGATGTGTGCCCATTTTTATTAAAAGGTTGTACTTACGTACGTTCTCTTTTGGCTTTTGTGGCAAATAAGGACCAAACCCTCCTGACTTCACTGGCTGATATAGGGTCCCAATCCTCCAGACTGAACTGGAGCGAACAAGGCAAAACTAACCAATTTCCTAACAAACCCAGCAAGCTTCTTCATTCCCTCCCCCCCCCCACTAAGTCCATGTACTCACTTTATCTTTCCCACAACTCTTGTCTCAAAGAAGCACAAGGCTTATTTTTTCTCATAACCACCCTAAACTGCATTTCTGAGAGGACACTACTTCCTTCCATTCTCAGCAATTTCAGAGGCTGCCAGAGGCTGCCCCTCTTCCCAGAAGTCACTCACAAAGTCAACAAGCAGTTTACCCTCTAACTGTTTTGATGTTGGCCTGCCTTCCAGCAATTCTCAGTTGGCACATAGTCTCCTGCAGACTATAATCAGCTTGGCACATGTTAAAACACCCATGCCAGGGCTATGGCCAGAACGAGTCAAGTCAACTGCTGTGCTGCAGTTAGAGTTTGCCTTGTTACAGTTTCAGCAACACACTCAAGACCAGATTCCCTGACTGCCCACATTGTCTAGCACTTCACATCTCCTTTATGTGAAACTGAGAGCATTGCAGTTTTAATGTCAAGAAATAAACCTTAAGAGAGTTCTCCTCCAGCATGCTCTGAATTCCTCACACAGCTTAGATGATCTGCATTCCTGCCAGCCCACCCCAGTATTCCAAAACATCATGCCTAACACAGCACAGCCCATCCTGCCCCAATCTCATATCAGACTGCTTAACCCCTGTAGCTCTACGTAAGATATGTCCTTTCCAAAACCCTGCTGAACAGACCAAACTCATAGGCAAGCATTTTTTTCCTTTGGAGACAAGGTGTGACCATGATATCTGGGACAAGCAAGAAGAAGTGGAGTACATCATTCCCTGGGAGGGTAAATTCAGTGAAGCAGATACCCAGGTCTACAGTCATGAGGGGGCAGTGGAACATCTCTCCTGTCTACATGGCCACTGTTCCCTTCACAGGATGTTCTGTTCACAGTCATATACAGAAAAGGTGATAACAGACATTTTTTAATGAACACTCAGTGGAGAATTCAACAGTCTGCGTGACAGAGAAGGTTAGTGGCACTCACTCTTTGCCCACTGTTCTTTCACAAACACATATGGCTGTTAGGGGATGCTTTTTTCCTTAAATACTTCAGAAAAAAACAACCTTGTCACTGCATGACTGGTATTTAAATTTTCTGGTTTTCCCTGAACTGCAAAATTTGCTAACACTATAAAAACATCAAAATAAGGCAGCCCATCAAGGGCATAAACATGTTATAGTGCTTCTAAAAAAAGTCAGTGCTTAATCTGACTGTGATTAATATGGGTAGCCTTTTTATATAGATTCTGTCTGTATTGGCAAAAATAATTTTATGCCTTTTGGGGAAGAGTGTTTGTGTTTAACAGTTGAGAAAAAAAGGCCTGTCTTTCAGATTTTACTACATTTTACAACTCTTTTCCCCATGTAAGGCTAATAAAATCATCTTAAATTGTAAAACAGAAGTGAAATTGCAAAACAGAAGCGACTCTTACACTTGACCAAGGAAAATGGTTTTGCTGTTTGCAAAGAGACTATTACTTTGGCCTAATGCCCAATATATGTTGATACAGATGGTATATTTCCCTTACCTTGCAAGAGCAGTATCCACCAAGGTCAAGGTCTTCACTGTATTCGTATAAACAGTGACAATCCATGCTCTCCCCACAAGCATTTTGAAGAGCTCTATAGTCCTGAGTGATCCTTATAGCACTCTCCACACTGCCAGTCCACCTGCTTCATAGGCAATGCCTTTGTGCTTTGACTAAATTAGAGGAAATCTCAGCAGATAGGTGGCACCTGGATAGCTAAATTCCTTTTCATCACCTCATTGGGTGGGATACCGACAAAGCATGCCCAGAATGTGTAAGGGCAGAATAATCCTGCTTTCCTTCTGGGCAGCAGGGTCAGCTCCTTCGTTGGAACCTCCTGCTTCCTTCCTCACTCCTCTTCAACACTGTTAGTCACGAGCGGTAACACACAGTCACAGAAAGGGCAATGGCAATGTCGAGGGGCAGCAGTGAGAAGGCTCATTTACGAAAAGCAGCCTGCTGGGTCACAGAGTGTTTCTGGTATAGAGCAAAGAAAGGAGGAAGCATCCTTACAAAAGGTGACTGTATGCCAAGGACATCCTGTGAACGTGAATGACGCGGCTGGAAGTCATGTGGTCATCTCACGTGGTCATCTCTTGTGGTCATATATTTACTGTGGTCTTGTGTATGTCCTCTGCCTGAGATATCTTTACTGGGGAGATCCTCTGGAGCAATGCAGAGAAGTACATAACTGTAGGAATCTAGAACCCATAATTAACTCCCTTCCTTTCTTTGTCCTAGTGCAGGAGAGTTTCTGGGCCATCACACCTATTCCTATTTTATGCAGGAATGAAAAGTCCTAGAAAAAGGTATTTCTTGCAGTCCACTGTAATGACTGAAGATATCTTCCAGCTACTACTGCAGCACAGATTTACATGCATAATGTTTCCCCACCTCCAAAGTTCCAGAGTCTTTTCTTTCCTGAAGATATATTCTTTAAGATCAATTTTATTTAACATTAGTAACAAGCCTGAACATGTCTATTTATTATAAGTCTAGTAAAATGTACCCTTATTATCGATGAGGCATTAAATGTCAAGTTTGTCTTGGATGACCCTTTGAAATGTAAGTAACTAATAAATAAATGCTTCTTTTTTTGTTAATATAGGTCACTTAATAGTACAGTTTATCAAAACTCAGTCATTTAATGGTATGCTTGAATCTGTGTGTGGTTTGCTTTCTTTTTTCTCTTTTGATACTTCTGGTATTAGCTCGATTTCAGAGTTCCTACAAATTTACTGTAAAAGATCAGTTTGACAATGAGAGAATAAGTTGCCAGCCATGCCAATTATAGTGATTTTGTGGTGTGGGACTTTAGGCCACTGGGAACTAAAGATCCAAGCCAGAAAAAAAAAAAATGCTTTTCTAGGCATCTATGTTTCTTTCACAATTGTATTCGCATATCCAATTCAAGCTATGGCTCAGTAATATGTTATCTAAAGAAAGAGATTAGGTTCACATTAGGACTGCTCTGACTACTTGAAATTAAGCAGGGATATAGAAGAAATTTTTTTTTTCTTTTTTTTTTGCCTGGAAAAGTAACATCTGGAACAAATAAAATCTTTAACTGATTATCATTAACACAATTGTGTTGTGTTCTCAAAAAGCTATTAAAAAGTGTTAACATGGTTACATCATGAACTTCAGCTGGTTCTTATAACACACAATCAACTCAAGCCAGACGTGTACACATAATGCATATTTAAAATACTGTATTGTAAGACATGATTCTGAAAACATCTTCATTAATACTAGGATTACTTACCAGTTCAAGCAGTTGTTTTGAGGACAGATTTCGCTACCCATATAACACTGAACAGTATTTAAGTTGACATGTAAACATGCTAACAGTTCTGTAGGTAGTAAGGAAGCCAGCAACCACTTTGGATGGAAGAGAAAATTTTTTTTCTTTTTGTCAAACCGTTCTGTCTCACCTGTTATTCAAACAATGCCTTTTAAAAAGAGGCACACATGATCAAGAAAATCAAATACAGACTTCATTAGATTTTATTATGTCAGAATGTTAAAAATATCTCCCTGTATAAAGCCCAAGTGGAACATGACAGGCCTTTTTTCACTATGCACAGCATGATGTACCAGCGCAAGACAGGAAGAAAAATTAAAAACAGCCATCTGCAACTACAAGGATAATATTGGGGACCTAGTACCTGTCATTAACACCTGCTTTTGGCATCAGTGTATGCCTTCACACCTTTATGGAAAATAAAAGTGCTGGTTAAGCCATTTTTTTTTTAGCAGACAAACCTCCTTGACAGAGCTTCCCAGCTATATCATGAGAACACCCTGGTTAATTTGTCCTATATAGTAGCAAGATAGCCAAAGGCCATGTGCTTGCTGAGCTATGAAAGCATTCCATGTGTTTGGAATGAAGATTGCTCTAGAATTTGCAGCTCACCTGACAGCCAAGAAAACCCAGTAGTAGTTAGCAAATACAAGTAATTAGTACACAATGCATCTGGATCACATCAGATTTTGTGATGTGCAAGGTCATGAAATGGTTGCCCCCAGGAAGACTGAGACACATAAAAATTATAGGAGGCTGTTTCTCAGGCAATCTTCAGTCAGTAAGGTTTGCTGCGACTACATATGGACAGTGAAACTGAGAAGGACTTCTGAGCTCCCCAGCTGAGATATGCATTTTGAGCCTCGAGTCAAGACCTGAGCACGCTGTGAGATCTTCTCTGCTGTGATTTCCAAAGAAAGGTGGTGCCTGGGTTGTCTGCCCAATGAAGTGTAGGCACAGCCCCCAAAGCCAACATTGCTGGTAAGTATGCCACTGAACACAACAATACAGGATGGTTTACCAGTCTTTGGGCACTACATGCCATGTGCATCCACAGAGAAGCAATAATAATTTTACTAAATAGTAATGAGATACCATTTTCGTGGCAGGATGAGTAAAGTATGAGGAAAAAGAGTGAGTTCCATGCTCAAAGCCCAAGAAGGGATATGCTTGCTATTCAGACGGGTGTTTTGCAAGCCTGGAAAACGGTCTTGGAGATGCCAAATACGTGCTCACTCAGGTAGCCTTGAGTCCGTCCTTTTATTAACCTATAATTACATAGGCACAGAGCATTTCCCTGAAAATATTCAATTTTCATTCAGGACAGAAACTGAATGCACAGTGGGGGCTGATGAAAGGGTTCAGGTGCAACTGTATCTTATTCTTATCGTATCCTGTGCTTGATTTCTCGAGCATAAAATCCCATTATTTAATTTAGAGTGAAAGGGGTGTTATTTTTATGCAATAGCAATATTTTGGGTTCTTATGATGGAAGAAATACTGGCAAAATAGACAAAAGTTGTTCCAGTAATGAACTGAACAATAAGTTTACATGTATTTCAGTATGACTAGAATCATGTATAGCTATCACAACGAAAAGTAGAGAGAAAAGCACCTAGAATATTTTTTGATTCCATGTAAAAAATGATTCTAGAATAAGAGTAAAAGAAAATGATAAAAATTATCAGTAAATGTTAGAATAAAATAAACTTAATGCACCTATCAGAGTACTGTAATCCTCTACAAAGAGAATCAAAGATAATTTTAGAATTTTAAAAAACCAACTGATTCTAAGCCAATATGTTCCAATATTGCTAGAGTCCACGGTTCAATTGTTACTACTGAATTTTAGGGCTTCTAATACTAGATAAAAATATTCCAGGCATACATGACACAAAGCTTCAAACAAAACTCAGTGTGCCTGTTGAAATTTGCTGGAGTTTTGACAGGTTAATTCTGTACCTGCAGTCTTTATGCCAGCTCACATAACAATTGCTTTCACCCCTATAATGTTACAAAGAATGAAATTCCATGCCTCCTTCTGCAACCAGCACAAAACCACATCAACGCTGAATTCTGCTCTGCCTTATTAGCTGAAACGTGATCTTGTGTTCACAGCTGATCTGGCTCAGACTCGTGTTTCTGAATGACCTCGTCCCATACAGATCCACTATAATGACTGCAGGTACATAAAAAAAGGTCTGTTAAAATATGAATCATTCACCAAAAGACAGAAAAGTATAAAAAAAAACCCCAAATAAATACAAGCATTGCAAAGTATCGGTAGATATTGTGCTTGCATGTATGCTTTCTTTCATGTCAAAAGGAAAAAGAATGGAAATAGAAATTTATAAAGAATGAGAAACCTTTAAAATCAAATACCAAGCAAAGATTTTTGCTCCACTGATAAAATCTGCTACACAGCCTGCTATGCTTTTCAAATCTCAGAGTGTTTTGAAACATTGATGCTGTGTGATGATCTCAAAACTGCACCAATATTCAGTTCTTTACCATAATGCTGATGCTGTTGCCCATAAAAAAGAAAGCTTTCAAACAGTAACATTTTTTTAAAGAAGCAATAATTTGATGTAGAAAATATCCTATGTAACAAAAAAAAGCAAGAAAAATAAAGATTTAGGAAACTGAAATATGATAGCTGTAAAGTAGACACAGAAACAGGAAAGTCCTGTTTAAACAGATAACAGAGAACATGAAGTAAATGTGTTCTTCTCTTAACCTGTTGTGAGAAAAGCTAAAATTCCAAACAATAAAACAAAATAACTTAAGATTTATTTCTCTTCATCATTTAAACTTCTAGCCCACGATACTCCTCACAGAACTTGCCCCTCTTTAACAAAGTTAAAACATGTTTTCTTACTTTCTTACTTCTTTTTCTTTTTAATATAACAAAACCTTTCATATTAATGCTTTTTTACTTTGTTTTTTGGTTTTTTTTTTAATTTAAAATTCTACATAGCACTGAAGGAAATGAGGTTGAACTATCACAGAAAGCATAAATAGGATTCAAAATTACCTTGCCAATCTTAAAGGGTAGATACCATGTATTAGCACCAAAAGAAGTCCAGTCAGCACTGCAGGTGCTCGTTACCATTGAAAAGCACCCCAGCCAGTAACCTCCTTGCCAGCAAGGGGGTTCTTTTTCTGCACAGGGCCATGGCTCAACTCATGGGCAGGTTCAGACACTGGACAAAATGTCATGCTAATGAGTCTGTTTGTAGAATCAGGACCTTATTCTATAAACCAGTCATGTGTCCATATTTAGACTAAGGATTAAGTTATTAAATTGTTCCCTTACATCTTAAGTAACACATTAGCTAGGCATTGGTGTCTGCCACTTCATGGGATGCAGTTCCCTTTCCAGTTACATTTCACTGGATGTTTTTAGAGATGTTACTCCTCAGCTACTCAGGTTTAAATAACAGCCTTGCTTTTTTAAGCAGCATAGTAATGAAGCATAAGCTTTTATCATACCTGATTGTACTCGTATCATACAGCAATCATTCCAGAAAAAGTTTTGTGAAGTAGGTCTTTGACAAGAACACTTGTGAATGGTGTAATAGAAAAAAAATAAGAAAATAAGTAAAAGGAAGCATCTGTTGGGAATTCTTCCAGCTATGCTTAACACATTTGGAAGATGACAGAGACATAATATGTGCAAGGCTAACATAGTAGCTTGTCACTTCCTATAAACATACAGAGGTGTTCTTTCAGCCATGATAATGTTTTCCAAAAAATACCTAATATGGCTTGCTCTGCTTTCCCTCTATGAGTCTCAAAGTACCTAAAGTAACTATTGTTCCTATCTCACAGACAGGAAAACATGGAACTGATTGGAGAAATTACTCAAGTGGCTCAAGTAATTCAAAGGTACAAGTTATAATAAGAGCCAAGTTCAATGCAACCATATTTAAGATCTGTTAGAGATCAAAGGTGCATTTTTGTTTGTTTTAATTCATTCACATACAGGATGCCCTGAAACCCAGAACCACAGGTTTGCAAAACCACTCTCAATGGCCTAAGCTGCCACCACCTTTCAGAAAAACCTAAAACCACATCCAATGACAAAATAACATTATCAAAGGAAAGCAGATAAAAATAAAGGGTGTAAAATACCTCAAGCTTACTAAGCAGATATTGCTCATAACCACAAAATCCATGCATGAGTTAAGGTCATTCTGCTATAGTTCAATGTACTTCATATTTTAGGATGAAAATAGGGAAAGGAAATCAGAATTGGTCATCTGATCAGACAATTCTGTTCAAAATGACACTTGAGGAGATGTTTCCTATAACCTAGTGCTACAGTGTAGGTTGAATGCTGAGCTTAAAATGACACAGTGAAGTCTGTAATCAGAGAAGCACTCATGAATCAGAGTTAATATAGCTTTTATTTGGAGCAATTTTGTCATTCTGTGGGTACTTTTTAGTACTTAAATTATTCAGTAGTTTCTTAGTGAAAGCATAGTTGACCAAAATCTAAGAATCATAATGAGAAGAGGTTGTTTATGGGTTTGGGTTAATCTTTTTTCCATTAGCTTTTAATGTTTTGTTCAAAATAAACCAGAGTATCACTCTATCAATAAGCCAAACTAGAGGTGACTGATTTATCTGTAACTTCTATTTGAAGAAAATATACAGAAAAATGTCAGTGAGGGAGCTTAGTATTTGAAGGTGCAGAACATACTGGCTTCAGTCCACAAAACACTGTATAAATTTAATGGGATAAGCCCCTTCTGAGTAGTAAATCATGAGAGTAAAGAGAAATGAACCCAGAAAAAATAGTCCTAAGACACAGAGTAAGAACCAGATTAATTGTAAATTAAATAAATTAAAAATGGACGAAGCAGATGTTCTGGTATTTTTAGAGACACCTTATTTCATCTCCAAATAGAGTTTGCTTATAAGTACAGTAAGGAGTAGTTTCTGAAGCCTCTGACTCATGCAAGTACTCTTCAGGCCAAGATAAAATAGATTGGCATTTTTGCCATGTACTTACACTGTTTGCTTCGTATGGACATACACAACCTGCTTGTCATAAAATTTACACTATTCAGTTCTCATTACAGTTTTTCGTAAGTCAGCAAATAAAAAAAATATCACACATAGGCATTGGCATTCTTGTGTCTAACTTACAGAAAAAGCAAAATACCATTAGACGTATGTGCTAGACCCTATTTTATAAAAATCTATGAGCACAGATTTAGCCTTGACGCTAATGATGACTCAGGAAAAAAATTTATATGTCTCTACATTTCACCTAAATGTGGAAGAAACAGTCCAGGAAATTAAGGGAATATCTAAGGTCATGCATTTTTCTTCCTGTGATAGAGGCACTTAAATGACTCATGGAAATCACCCTTCATACACATATATGTTAACAGTTGCCCATCCCAATTCCCACTTATTTTACCTTCTTTCTATGCATGCAAGGATAGAGTTTATGCAGTCATATGTCCTAAATTTCTTCCTTTACTAATTCTGACTTTTTGCTGCTTTTAGGAATAAGAAAGTAAGCAAATTTTTGAGCAAAGATGACCTATTCAGGGCTTAACATTGGGAAAGTGAGAGCAAGACTACAAACAGCTGAAACTGGGAATTTCCAGTTTAATGGAAAATGCTGGTATTTTGATTATTCTGAATCAGAACAAACTATTTCAAAATTTCCCACAAAGCAGAAATAAAAAAAAAAACCTAAAAAATGCTTTCAAAAATGTTGAAACACATTTTGTTTGAGCTTTTTAGTTTTGTTTATATAATATTACTTTTCATATTTTGTATATTTGTTTTACAGTCATAACTGTAGCTCATCTCATGCCACTTAATTAACGTGTAATTTCCTTAATATACTATAATTTTAAAAAAATTAATTGTTTAAATTGTGAACAATTAATTTCCAATAGTTGATGTATATTTCATTTGTGTAGGAACATAAGATCGGTATTTGGCTTTGTATTACTCTCAGCACATTTGTTTCTAAAACCAGGGAGAACCCCATGTTAATATAAAGATATTCAAAACAGTAGCTACTTTAACTTATACTATACATTAAAATTATGAAGTAATCTTATTTTATTCATCACAGCATCCTCACCATACACCTTCAGTTTACAAGTCCGTGGATTACTTTTGAGCTGTTACCAACATCAATTTTTCTGCCACTGCTACCTATAAGCCATAATTCTGGACTGAGTTCCTCACACATCCAACCTGCTCTGAAACACTCATGTTTTTCTTGATCAGCAAATACAAAGGATTTCAATTTACGTGATCCCCTCTAAAACTTAATCATGAAGCTTGCACTCTCCCTGTTTTGCCCAAGTGAGAAACTGTTTTTCATGGCACTGCTCTCTCCTTGGTGTCTCTTCAATACTGACAATGTAATGACAGCTCAGATTGCATGCCCTCATCCTTCCCATCAAATTTTTTATTTTCATTTCATCTAGTGATGATGCTGCTTAGGTCACCATTACAAAAGGTGTTTGAGGCGTTTTTTAAAAAAAAGTTTTTTAGCTCAAATTAATTAGCAAAATGATTTTTTTTTCTTGACTTCCCAACTTTTAACTTGATGAGAGGAATTTCCCACCATATACTTGACTAATCACTAACTTCAACACAGAATTCCATATTAATAAAATACTCCCCTTCATCTTTTCCTCCAAAGACAAGCTTGTCTCTGCTATTTTATATAATGAAGAACAGCTGCTTGCCAGCCACTGTGTTTATTGTCTTCTTCCATCCTCTCCTAAACCTTGCTGTCTGCCCTATCACCCTCTTGGCAGTATCTATTATAGTGCTGATATCTATTACAGTGTTTTATCTATTAGAGGGGTTCTATCTTGGTTTTCTATCAGAAAACTTGTAATCCCAGTGTAAAAAAACTAAACAACAGCCACAAATAATTGCATATAGGTAAGAGTGATCTAACACAGAAGAATGTAAGGCAAAAGCACTTTGGTTCAGGCTTTTTCAGGCATTGTGGCAATGTTCCTACCTTTTAAGAAAGGATTTAAGTAGGGACAATATATTAATTAGGGTGATTGCTTATTTGTATATTTGTTATCATCTATAAAACAGAGTTATCCCTGGAAATACTGACACATGAACTCTATAGCATTAGAGAATGTAAGTGAAATCATGGGAGTATTAAAATATAAAAGATGAGGATCAGGACACATAAATTCCTAAATACCTGATTATATCTCTCACACGTTTCATATATCTTTGCGGTTACTATAGCACTGAAGGTTATACTTAAGAAGCCAAACAAGGATATAAATGCTACTGCCTTTTAATGTAGAATAGCTACACACATACCAATTAGATAACTTTTTCTGACCTGGACATCTTTTGTCAGTACTTTGAAGGCTACCATAAACTCTGGAGTTTACAGGTGCATTTTATTCAAGGGAATGTATGCAACTGCATAAGCATTGCAGTCATACAGTGCTTTATTTTAAGTGGTTTAAAAAGTTCTTATATTTAACAAGGGAGGAATGAACCAGTCTCCAATAGTTAACTGACTTCTATACTGCCTAGAATATTACCACCAGCATAGAAGCTATATTTTAGGAAACTAGTGATCACCAGACTGGTATGACCTGAGGGATTTTTAATTTTCTGTTAAAAAAAATGGAATAACTTCTTAGTGAAGACAAGCACTGCACTAAGTCTAAAAATCATGAAGGGAAACCTTTCTTGAATCTCTTCTGTTTTCCTGCCTTTCACAATACCACTTTAAAACAAGAACCAAAAGAGAGAAATGAAGTGCAACAGAACCTTAGGCTGGTCAGGTGCATTGAGGAAAGGTGCTGAGAATGGCTCTGTGGAAAGAACCAGAATTACCAGTTGTTTAGAGACACTATGATTCTCTGATTACCCTGACAGCCCAAAGTTGAATCTTCTGCTCAATGTTGCTCTCATGACCAAGGGAGGCCTGGTGAAACCTAGGAGAAAGCAAGCAGCGAGGAGGGAGAAGAGCGTTTGAAGCTCAGGCAGCAGGGAGGTTATGAATGAGTGTGTTCCTTCTCTTATTTAGGAAGAAAAAAGGCAGAAGTATGTGCACCCATCTGTAGTACTGTAAAAGCAAAAAAAAAAAGATAAAGATTATCAGAGCTTTGCTAATTTGTCTTCCCACATTCTTCTCTAAGGCTAGTGGAATAAGTGATGCATGTGCTACGAGTTGCAGTAGGCTTCATCAAGCTATGTGCAGAATGGTGCCACCATTCCATGACCTCTGAAATGCAGAGGGGAGAATAAAACAGACCAGAATATTAAAATACAGCACCTGCAGTACAAATGTGTATTAGAATACTTGAAATATTAGTATTACCTGAACTAAGCAAACTTACCTCAAAGCCCCCTGTGCTTCTGCCATTATGTTACATTAGAAGAAATCCCTTCCAAAGATTAATCAGCTTAGCTAACCATACACTGTTTAAAATTGCACAGAGCAGAGTACTAGCCATTCATAGAGGATACAAATAACTAAATGTGTCCTTTCTGCCTGGCAAGCACCCTATAGTTCAAGGTGGATCTGAAAACTGAGAACGGATCTGGGCCAACATGATCTCAATTGTTATTTTCAATAATGAAGTACAGCTAGCACCTCAGCATGCAACTCTCACTTAGTGGAAGCGGACAGGGACAAAATGCAATGTTCTGAAACAGCTTTTATGGAAATCATGCACTGTTTGTGACATGTGTTTGGTCTCAGGAGCTGCAGTCTTGTTTAGTCCTCTACGTTTAAATGCCATCTTCCAAACCCAAAGGGTAACAAGTATAAACTGTATCTATAAAACAACATCACAACTTTATTCTCAATAGCTAAGTATTGAAATGCAAGCATACATTATAAATAGAAAAACAGCTGGCTTGGAGCACATTGCAAGCCACTAACACAGTTGAGGGATTTGAATGACATCATAACCCGTGAGAGCATGTTGCTGGCCAGCTGGTGTTATTTATAATATACTCATAATTGAGGAAAAATAAAAAGGCAGAAGTTAGGTATTGCAGAACTAATAAAGTTGAATTCTCTCTTTCCCAGTGTCATTTAAATTGTTATCAAGAGAAATTTGAAGATTACTACTAAAAAGGGGGGCGGTAATCACTTTATAATTACAACAGCAGATTTAAGATAAACGTCACGGAAGCCCCCCCAAACTGGACTACTTGTGTTACTATATTCATAGTACTGTAAGTTCTAGGAAATTACATGATTTCTCCTGTGTGGTTGTTGAAAGATCACAAAGCTATTCTGCCCTATTTACAAGCAGTTCTCAACAATTCTGTTATTTTTAGCAAATTACAAACTGCTATTTTAGGGTTAATCGCACAGAGAGTTGGAGGTTTTAATTGTTACTCAGCATATAGGCGTGCCAAGTTTAATAACATAAAGACACATTAAGGGAAAAGTAGATAACTGCCTGCCTGCCTTTCTGTACTATATAAATAAAATACCTATGCTGCTATGCATGAATAAAATCTGTATATACATATATGTACAAAGGTATGCATATGTACAAACATTGCCCATATGTAAGTTTTTATATATTTGAAATGCAGACACACACACATAAATACAAATGCACCCACAGCTACCTGAAAGTTAACCAGAATACATTTTCTTATTTTTCATGGCAGCACAAGCTCTTTTTGTCTGCTAACCCCTCAGTCACTAATTCACATTCTTTTAAAGGGAAAAAAATATGCTTCTGTGCTCTAGTTTTAAAATGCAAAGGTATGATGTTATTTGTCACCATGCCCAAAAAAGTCCTTACTCGGTAACTTTGCCAGAAGAGGGAGAGAGAGAGAGGCAAATGCTCCCCCAGCTGTTTCCTGTCTACAGTGTCTGTGTAATGTAGATAAATGTGAGGATTTTCTCTAAATCCCTCTTCTGTTTGCTAAATCTCACTGTCACTGCTAAAATCAGAGCAGATAGAGCCTGCGCAATGGAATAAAGTCCTCAATATTGAAATGTGACATTGCTCTCAACATCTCACATCTCTCTGGATTTCTTTTTTCTCATCATTACTGCTAACAAATTCATTTCCAGACTTTGCACTTTTAAGAAGCAATGGAAAAAATCAACAGTCTTTCAACACAATTAGTTAAGTGCTGCTTGTGTGATTTCTTGAAGGTAAATCTTTATTACTATTTCAAATAATTTTTTAGTTTTATTTTGCTGTGTATTGTCTGCTTCTGGCTTGAAGAGTATTGTGCACTTTTCAATAACATTATTTTAGAACTGAGAATTATTTATAAATTGCTGAACATGCAATTTTATGTGATCTGGAAAATGGCTGTATGTAATAGTTGCAATTACATAGATAACTGTAAGGGTAAACTATTGCAAATACATGTCTTAAATTTCACTTCTATTCAGAGAACTTTGTAATATTTCAGTTATGTCATTATTAAAAGGTCCAATTACATCATTGTCTATATTGTTAATGAATGCTTCTGAAAACAAGAACTTTTAGCTATTTTCTGCAGGTGCAGGGTTTTATAGGAAAAAAGGTATTATTCACATGTTAAGTTTCTGCAGTTTTATTATACACAATTATAGAGAAAATGTTCATGCTTTCACAAGGAAACTTTTAAGGGATGTTGTCATTGCAGCAATTTTCTGGCAGCATCGTAGCATTTACTTGGTTTTTGCTTTCATAAATTAAAAGTAAATGAGAAGTTCAGTTTGTTTTCTACATTAGAAACCAGCTGCGACTCTTGCTGACCTTGCATATTTGTACAGCTTAAGCAATTGTACATAAAGAAATGGAAATTCCCTTACATGTTCATCTCCAAGTTTTCCCTTCTAGGGAGGGCTGTTTCAGGAAAGTTTGCATGTGAAGTTTGATGTTGTGACCCTGTAATTTCTGCACAATAATATAAACTGTCTTAAGGTAAATTTGACTTCAGTAGGTGCATTGACCTCTGTTTCTGTCAATTGGCTTCAGTCCAACTTTCCATTATCTGCAAATTTATATCCTTCAAGAACTTTTTTTCCTTAATATTTTGCAAGGACATTTATGCAGTTGAAAGAATTATCCTATTTTAATTGTTTAGGGCCTAATTATTTTTTTTTAGAGGGTCTTACACTTAAAACACACTTATCTCATTCCTTAATGACCTAATTACAGGTCTGTAATTGCAAGGGATGAAATCATTCCCTTAATGTATAACTGGGCATCCTTTCCAATATACTTGAAAGGTGAAGGTTTGAGGTTTTTTTAAGTATTGAGCAAGGCACTAAGAGACATAAAAGTAATGTGCTAGTTCCTCAGCTGTGCATCCTGCCAAGCTTCCTTGGAATCAATGGAACATATTGATTTAGGTTAGCATGTAGCCCAGATTCTTTACTCAAAGTTAGCAGTATTTAAACCTTGATCAGCTCTAGAGTATATATGCTTTATTTATACAATAATTACTAGTTAATACTGATATTTCACAATAATTACACATTTCTACTATGGCTTGATAATCAGGCCCAATCCCTCCAGAATAAAATGTAATTTTGAATACATAACTCTTAATTTCTTGCTGTAGCATGCACTCTCCAAAAAAATGTTGCCTCCTCCAAGATACTTATAATTATTGCAGATGTTCTTACATGTTACTAAAATGACCAAGCATGTGAAGAATTCTTCTGCACAACTTGTGTCAAGTGATAGTTTGTTAAATGAAGGGGACTTACATAGAAGAATTAAGAAGTAAATGAGATGTAGGGTGTTCATATATGACATTCCTTTGTGGTGCAACTCTTCTGGACTACTAAAAGAGGAATGTAGCAAAAGCTGGCTATTTTATTGAAAAAAGAGGAAATTCCAGCTGTGAAAATATGGTCAGTCATTCTATGCAACTAAAAGAAGTGCTTAACCAGGCTCATCTTGTACCTGTATTCAATTTCCTAATGTAATTAGATGCTTCGATAAACCCCACCCACATGCCAATGCGTTTTCTTTTAAGCTCTCAACTTTCTAGTCAAATTGAGGATAATGTAAGTACTCTGATTGTAGAGAACCTGAAGGAATATTGGATTACAACTTTGTATTTTCTTAAGAATATTCCCCTCAGATATAACGGGGTACTTTGATTTTATCACAAGCATCTTGAATCAATTAATGTTGTGTTTAATTAAAATGATGAAGTAAAGTTAAAGTTTTAAACTATGTTTTGGAATTTGCTTTGATGAAACAGTACTTAATTTATCAAATAATTGATTGAACCCTAGAAACATGTGAGCCTGTTTTCTTTTCTGCAAAGTTTTTACTTGTCTGAAAGTTCTTGACTGTTGTTAAATTTGGAGATAAAGTTAGAAATTCTCTGTGGTTTATACTGTGTAGCCTTTTTTGGCTTCCACTAAAGGAAAAACAGTAGATAATCTGTTTTGTCGTAGTTCAGTGCTGATATTTATCTGAAAATGCAAGCCAGCTGAGAAGTCTTGAAAAATAAAAAATTGTTAAATGTCTAAAATTTATGTTTATTTCTGGACCAAATGTTATACGAGAACAAACTGTTAAATACATAATGTTCTTGTATTTGTAATGTCTTTCAGCTTTCTGAGGCAGTGTGCTAAACAGCTTTCTGCTTTACCTCCTCAGAACTGGGAACCATCTTAAACTGCAGGTGCATCACATTTATCTTATAAATTCAAAAATATGGCAAAGGAAAAAAAGAATTGTTGTTAAGATATGGAATCATCATAGGAAATAGTTCCTCATGCTATCATCATTCATTTATAACCTGATCTTTTTCCATCTGTCATTGAAGTCATGTCCATGCATTCAAACTTGTTGGGTTTTGCATGGCAAAGTTGGCTAAAGACACTTGTGAATGGGAAAATAATTATTCTTTCTTTTTTTATGATATATCATGGGATTTAAAATTGTTCGTTATTTTCACAGTGGAAGTAAGGGACTCATCCAGCAAGGCACTAAGATCTCTTGCCAAGAAAATAAGAATTCTTAAAAATTATTGACTAAAAAAGGCTCAATACCCCACTGGATCACATCCCAATTGATCAGAAAATAAATAAGTTCATCTTTTTTTCAAAAGTTCAGTGAAGAAATATTAAAGATTAAATGGTCCTTGAAACCCTGAAAGAAACTTTAGGGAAGATTAATCATTTTACTCCAACTACTTTGCACTAGACTGCTAACACACAGCAGTTTTAAGCCAAGTTTAACTGTATGTGGAAGACAGATTTGTAACTTCTTACCTGACAACAATGCTAATGTTAACCTTGAAAGAGAATGAAATTAAATGCAGATTTACACCTTTCAAAACTATCCTTTTTGGCAAGTGATCTAAATAAGTTCAGAATATGCATTAAGCACATTACTCAGTGTCCTGCTACTATACATATATAGCTTTTCCTAGTATCAAAAGAAAAAGCTATCTTTGCATGTTGAGTAAGAAATTAGGTGGACATAAAGAGATACGAAAAGAAGTGGATAAATGGATTGGTGCAATTTTACACCCATTGAGGACTGGCCTTTCTTCAATCATAAGTACAGGAAAAAGGTAGTTTGTAACCAAACATAAATGAGAGAAGAATTATCACCTCTGTGTATGGCCACAGCTGCCTCAGAGGGCATAATGAAGGTCAGTGAAGTAAACAAGTAAAAATTGAAATCTTTAATGGTCCCACTCATGCTACTGTTAATTTCTCAAATGTTTCCAAATGTTTGTCTGCTAGTTACAGGGGACTGTAAGAGTCACTGAATGTGATCCTCTGCTACAGAAGATCCCACATCAACTTTTGTAACTTTGGCAAGTTGAACCTTGCAACATTTTTGGTTTGTCCTGGTATTTTACTTTTTAAGGTAGTTGGAGAACTGTGGAGTACTGAGCTCTTTTCCTATTGGGCCAAATTTCCTTCCAGCAAGTTTAGAGCCATTTATTCTTGTGACAATGTTGGTTTTAGTTTAAATAGCTCTTCTCCATCATATGCCACCCCCATTTCCCACAGTACATTGGCAGGCACCTGGCATATTCCCTCTTAGCTTATCTGGTCTGAGACAAACCAATTCAAGGTTGTTTTCCTTATTCCTATTATTCCAGGCTTCCCTTTGTCTGTCTGTTCCACTCTTCTATATCCTCCTTTTGCAAAAGCAAATAAAAGTCATAGTTACTACAGGGTTCCCTAACTAGATGTGATTGTGAATATTCACCAGAATAAATTATCAGTTTGCAAAATACATGGACTAGAACATGTGGGCAGTTGCAAAATCATGGTGAGACATTTCCTGATACCATGTTTATTGTCCAAGAAATCACAGTACATATTCATTCTCATTCACAAGGGTTCAGGAGTCATTTTCTTTAAGACTCTTTGGGGAAATTCTGACACTGCTTTTGCTTCCTTGGCAGGTGAAGATGCACACTGTGTCCTACATCCATTTCTTCTACCTTGGCCTGTGTTTGCTTACCTTAACCAGTTCTGTTGCTGCTGGCCCAGAAACACTCTGTGGTGCTGAGCTGGTTGATGCTCTTCAGTTCGTGTGTGGAGACAGAGGCTTTTACTTCAGTAAGTCAACCCTTTCTTTCATTTAACTGCTAAAAACTTTCATGTAATCCATTGGATTCTGCAACTGCTCTAAACGAGCTTAGCTATAACCATCGAGGCAGCCAGCTAGGACTGGTATCCTATACCTGGAAGATGCTCAAGCCTTCAGTTACCATGAAGCCTCAGTAAAGAATAAAGTTGTGCTTGTGTTCAACCTCTCAGAGTTTCTGACAAATTTTCATTTTCAGACTTGTTATTGTTTTTCACCACTTTCCAGCTGTTGCTATTCCACCTGCAGTATTACTGCTTTCCACTGACCTGTCACTGAAATTAAATAAATGAGAGCACACACTAAACCCGAGACATTCATGAGGCAGAACTACATGTACCTGTTATGTCAGACTACCAGTAAACTCTTTAAGTATACACTGTATCATATTAAAAACACACTAAGCTTCAACATCTGGTTTGAAAAAAAAAGAAGAGCTGGAAGGCAGCAAGCAGAAAGTTACCACATCCAAGTATCCACATGCTTCATCAGTTAAATACAGGTGGAGAAAAATTCATGCATGGTGAGATAACAAAGACTAACACCAGTACAGGCAACAGATAAAATTAACTCTGCAATAGTGAGGATCAAGAAATACTCAGCTTTTAAGTAATAGAAATCTATTTCTGATTTCCAGCTATTTGCTATTTAAACAACAAAGTTAATGAAATTTTAGCTAGGAATATATTCATTCTGAATACATTCATTAATATAATTTTTCAAAACATGACAGAATTTGTGCTCTCATAGCCTCTGAAGCTAGCATTTACTTTTAATAACAATATATGTTTCTCTGATATTTTTGATATTCCTTCATGGCTGAAGATTCTTGTCTTCTAAGCTAGCATGTTTGGTTTTCTGATCATACGCACCCTATTCCTATTTATTTCTATTCATGAAGTCACTGCTGCCAATATTTTCTCCTTGCTTGCAATAAAAACAGAAATTCA
>QWTY01029783.1:0-16110 GCA_008033365.1 Pseudorectes ferrugineus | reverse complement strand
GAAGACAAAAAGAAATGGGAGAGCACACACAATGGGTCTAAACTGAGCGATAATGAAGCAACGGGTGTTGGTGCTGGCCATTTGGCCTTTGTTTTCCTCACTGCAGCTGCTGAAGCAAGTGGGTTCAAATCGGTGTAGCAACAACAGTTACGGGATCAATGTGATGCTCATGAATTACTCGGATTTCCCATCAAGTACTGATAGTTTGAAGTTAGCTGTGAAAAAAGCCTTGGAAAGGGTACAAAAGGAATTCCAGATGACAGGTAAGCCAATGGGTGTTGGTTACCCCTCTCTTGCTGTGGTTTCTTGTCACACTTTGTGTCACAGTTTTATACTCATCTGACCTTTAGCAAGCTGCTTCTCAGAGAGGCTCCTTGCCTGCCCATCTTATGTAGATCTTATAGAAATAATGACTTCTCTTTGTATAAATAGAAGTGCTCTACAAATGGGCAGAACCATATATGTTTTCATGGTGTTTGGGCAGACTTCCTGCATGCTTCTCTGGAGATGTTCAGCTGGGTTTGGTAACATGGAAATTATTGAACTGGATCCGACAAGACCAGTGATCCATCTAGTGCAGTAATTGGGATGCCCTTGCTTCCTCTCCTGACTGGATTAGCCTCTACTTTCTGAAAATAATTTTCCTCTTGACCCTATCTGTTGATCACATCATGATCTGAAGTGGGAAGAATCTGCAGTCCATATTTTTCCTTAATTTAGAGTCATGTTGCTTTTATTTATTTTGATATCTTACCTCTGCTTTCAACATCACCAATCTACTCTCACTCTCTAGAATATCATGGGAAAAAGAGGTTCCAAAGAAATAATAAAAGAAATAATACCTATTCCCTTTCTGCCCTCTAGTTTAAGAGATTTTGTCCAATTTTATTGGAAAGTGGTCTCTCAGTTACTTCCTACAGAGCCTTAAAAAATTTGTCTAGTAATGGCCAACACTAGAAGTACTCTGTACTGAAAGTACTAACACTCAGCAGAAGTCAGCAGTCCACATTGGAGCAGATTTCACAGTCACATCCATAGTAGTGGGGTTGTAGGTAGACTTTGCAGAAGCAGAGAAACCTCGTAGTGTAAGACTGCTCAGACCTGTGTCAGAAGAAAAGGGGTAATAGTGTATTAGTGGTTACCTGCAATTCATGATGCTGTTTGCTTTTACGTTTGCGTTACAGGAGAAAATGTTACAGTGGAAGCCATCTTCCACCCCTTTGCTTCATCACTCTATGTCTCACAAGGCTGCCGTACCAGCACCTGTGAAGGTGTGGAGCTCATCAAAACCATTTATGTGAGTAGCAGACTTCTTTCATCCTGCCTGGGTGTGCATGTGTGTCTCTATCTTTCCTTATTAACTTTTGATCCTGTTATTCAGTTCCCAAGATATTTGACAGGGAAGTGAAGTTTTCAAAGAGGAGATGTTCCTGTGTGTTTTGTGAAAAGAAGTAGGCAAATACTGGAGATTCTATGAATGCTTCCCAGAGACTGCCTTCAGCTTCTGGCTCCTTTTCCTATGCTTAAGTTGTCCTGCTTTTTATATCTGCACAACTCTTTGTGTGGTCACACAGCCAAGGCAATCCATTAAAAAAAACCCCAAATAACAATTAACTAAAAAAACCAAACCAACAGCTCAAACACTCAAAACAGCCCAAGCAGAGCAAAAAGGTCTATTTCCAACTGGATCAGATCCTGATCTGGTTCACCATCAGTTTGCACAATACACAAAAGAGAAAGCTGTGGTGAGAATGGGGACATGTGGGCAGAGAAATCATTAGGCTGGCACTGTTACCAATGAAATGGTTATGGAACTATGCCCAAAGGGCAAAGATGAACTGCTTGCTCCTCACTAGAAATCACAGAAGTCACGTGAGAGAAACTGTGTGAATACTTTGGTATGAGGAAAAGCTTCAATTAAAATTGGTGCATTACAAGAAGCCATGTTTCTGAAGATTTTCACACCTCTGAGTGAAACTTTGTCAATCCAATGTGAATTTTCAAGTCTACTAATCTATGACCATGCTCTAGTCTTTGCTAAGAAATTGTCCCTCATGACACACAAAGATACAGGTCAGGCCTCATTTGATGGTCATGGAAGGATTTTTTAAAATACTAGTTTCATATGCACTTAACTAATAATTTTTCTGATATACAGGACCTTGTAATTCCAACCACCCTGTCTTCTGCAAATGCAAACTCTTCTGGGGTGTGTAATTTCAAATGTGCAATTATAACAATATTTTAATCCTTACTTGCTGTCTGTGTCTTAACAAATGTCGTACTCTATCTTTTTTTGGCTTTCTGTGATTTTTTCCTCCTCCCCTTTATGTTTGTTCTTTTAAACTTTCTGTAGCTCCTTTCCCACTCTTTTCTTGCTTTTGCTAGGTAAATTCTGTGACTCCTCAAATCCTACAATTTTCTTCATTCTCCCATCCTCCTCTCTCTGCCAGTCCTCTGCCCTACCCCAAATGACCCTTTTTGATCCCTTGCAGGATTCTGGCACACTTGGCTGTGCTGTCATAGGACCTGCTTGCACTTATGCTACCTACCAAATGGTCTCGTAAGTACCAATTCTTCCCCTTTATATTGTGATGTTAAAGATGTCAGCTGCTGAACAGAATTGTTTTGTGAACAACAAACCTGCAGAGGCATAGGTGTTTAGAATACATCAGAACCTTGAGGTCTACAGTCAAGGCAGTAATACTTTTATGCATAGCCGCTCTGTTTGGTAGGTGGAAGAAAAACCCCTTCCAAGGCCCATTGATAAAATCCCAGCTTTAGTAGGGAAATTTCTAATTCCTGACAGTAAGTTGAATGATTGATTGAGGGGTGGCTGGAGAGCAGCCCTGCAGAAAGGGATCTGGGGCTGCTGGTTGGCAGCAGTCTCGACACGAGTCAGCAGTGTGCCCAGGCAGCCCAGAGGGCAAACCCTACCCTGGGGTGCATCAGACACAGCATCACCAGCTGGTCAGGAGGGGTGACTATCCAGCTGTACTCAGTGGTGGTGTGGCCTTACCTTGAGCACTGTGTGTAGTTCTGGGCTCCACAATTTCAGAAAGATGTGAAGGTCCTTGAATGCTTACAAAAGTGGTGAAAGGGCTGGAAGGCATGTCCTGTGAGGAGCTGAGGGCGCTGGGTTTGTCTAGTTTGGAGAAAAGGTGGCTGAGGGGAGACCTTGTTGCTTTCTACAGCTTCCTGAGAAGGGCAAGTGTAGAGGGAGGTGCTGATCTTCTCCCTGGGATCCAGCAGCAGGAAAAGTGGGAATGATTCAAAGCTGTGTATGGAAAGGTTTAGTTTGGACATTAGGAAGCATGTTTTTAGTGACAGCATGGCCACACACTGGAACAGGCTTCCTGGAGAGATGGTTGATGCCTTAAGGTTGTAATGTTTAAAAGGCATTTGGACAATGCAGTTAATAAATGGTCTAGTGGAAGGTGTCCCTGTCCATGGCAGGGGGTTTGCAACTAGATGATCTTTAAGGACTCTTCCAACCCAAACCATTCTATGATTCTATGAATAACATGCTGTAGCTTTTGGTCAGTCCTGAAGTAGTCAGGCAGTTGGACTGTATGATTTTTGTAGGTCCTTTTTAACTGAAATAATCTATTCTCTTCTATTCTAAATCTGTCAGAAAAAAAATGCCTGTTTAATTAGTGAAGTACTCTCCCTGTCATTAGTTATTACATCATCTGTGTCTGTTTCTGTTGCAATAAGTAAAAACCCTATAATTGGGTAAGTGGACTTTACCTGGAAAATAAAGTTTTGTCACAATAATGCCAGCAATTCTTATGGCCATGATTTTTGCAGGCAAAATTCCCTGTTATAAAAAACCACCATACAAGAACTGAAGTATTTTGAGTCTAGTCTGATAAGATCACAGCATCCAGGAATATACTTTTGTCCTTAAAAGCTTATTGTCTCTGTGTATAAAATGATCTTCGTTTTACAAATTCCTTGTCAGCAGAGGGTTGCCTTAGTTTTTTTCTCCCTGACTGCTGCTGTTGTACAGCTCCTAAAATACACCTTTGTGAAACTAGAAGATTTTTCCTTTGAATTGTAGGAGTAAAGGTTTTTTTGAGGGCAAAAAGCTGTCACCCTGCAAACTGTCCCAATAAGGAGATTAAATCCATCCCATGGTAATGGCAGCTGGGGAGCAGAAGCCTGTCTTGAGCCTTTGGACTCCTGTCACAACGCTTGGGGCTGAAATGGTGTGTGGTACCCAAAAGAGGAGGGGTAACTGGGGACAGTGAGAGAAGCTGCCTAGAGCAGTTCAGGAGGGCTCTTTGGTGCCATTAGAGATTTGAAATCTGCTTGTGTTCTTGAGGAGCCTTCTGGTTCAAGTTCAAATTGCTGCTAAACTAACTCAAGGCACAGAAGGAGAGGGAGGTGAGGATGGAAATCAGGTGGTAGCTGCCTTGATGCAACAGCAATCTGTTCAGACTTGTCCTCTTATCTCTTCCTTCAGACTTGAAACAATACTGAGCCTGCCTCTGATCTCTGTAGGGAGTTTTGGACTATCCTGTGACTACAAAGTAAACCTAACCCGCCTTCTAACCCCAGCCAGGAAAGTGAACCAATTCTTCTATTATTTTTGGAAAGATTCTAAGCTGCCATTCAAAACCACGACCTGGGAATCTGTCTACATTTACAAGAGGACTGAAACTTCAGAGGCATGCCTCTGGTAAGATCTGGATCCACCTCTGACCCAGCTGTTGATAAATGCTGTCTCCGTCCTCCGACACAGTTTCTGCAAACTGTTCTTTCAGTCCTACACTTTGGGAGGTGCCTTACTACTACCAAGGAATGAGAGAAGGAAAAGATGAATTGTACCTTTTAGTTGTAGCACTTACTTGAATGTTTCTCTCAGTCTATTTTAAATATTTGCAAGCCTTTGCTTTTCCTTTGGACAACATAGCTCACACGTTGTCTCTGATGAAAATACTTGTTTACAGCATCTGTGATATAAATAGTGTGACATGAGAGGCTCCTCCACAGGCTCCCCATAGATGCCTTTTTAGGTCAGGGGTCTTACCAAGCTCTTAAAATATTTCTCCACATTAATAGCTTCAATCTGTAGGCACTATTGTTACTCCAAAACATTTCCAAAATTCAAACTGTATCTTTCCTCAAACAAAATTACCCCAGTGATTGCAGAGTTTAAGCTATACTCTCACCAGTTTGGAGCAAAGGAGACAGCTTTCACTTTGTGACCTGAAACATCAGGCTGTGCTTGATTCTCAGAAATGCTGGGTTTTCTGCTTGCCTGAAAGCAAAGCCTGCTTTTAGACAAATGGACTCTTTAATATACCAGTATTTATAATTACTTTTCTATTATTGAGTCTTATTTAACTTTCAGCTCATGTGAGTGTTTCTATGCTCCTTTGATTTTTTTTTTCCAATTTTGGGATATAAAAAGCTGATTAATTAAAAAAAAAATCTAATTTCTCCTACTAATTTTATAAATGTAGCTGAAAGGTAGCAAAGAGTTCATGGAAATAACTATTATATATATATTTCTAATTCATAACCTGAGGAACTTGCAGAATTCTAAGCAAAATTTATGACTGTGTTGGCTTCAGAGTGATAGAAGCATATACTTACGGAATATTTTGGATACAGAATTAAAAGGGGTTTTTTTCTGAATTAAGAGACCTAAAACCTGATCTCCATTTAACTCTTTTGTAGTTATTTATGGACTTTTATTGCTTCCTTCTTCTTTCTTAGTATAGATAGCAACTTGATCACATGATGTAATTGCTATGATTACCTCTCTTTGATGTTTTGAAATATCAGTGCACTTCGCTCATCTCTTACTACAATCCCTATTCCTCCATGTTTGCAGCTGTAATTGCCAATGCACTACACACACTTTAGCTAAATCCCTTTAATTCCTGCAGGTTTCATACCTTTCAGTGAAATAATTGCATGGAAGTTATTTCTGACCTTTCCAAGTGTTTCTTAGTTCACCTTTTTTAATGCTTCTGATCAGGACCTTCTTTATGACTTCAGAATTGTTCAAGCCCCTTTATTGTTGAATTAACAAAAAAATTAATTTTGTATCTCTGCCCACTTTTCATCCTAATTTAGTTGTAGAAATGCATCTCATCCTGCCTTAATAGAAACTGTCAACGTGAAGGTTTTTGAACAGTCTAATTTAAAAAGATCCATTTTCTCTAAAGCACAAGTATTACTGCATGAGCTAATTGTTTTTCCCATATACATATAAAAATAAGTGAATACCCACAGTGATAGCAATATCAGTTTGTTATGTTTCAACTATGCATATGTTTCTGTAAATTAACAGTTAATGATTCTGTTCCTGAAAAAAAAAAAAAAAGAAAGAAAAAAAAGGAAGCAGAAGGTATTTAGTAGTTCATAGGACAGATCTCAGTGCTGGTAGATCAAAGATTGTGTAGTTTGGAAACAAAGAGAGTTCTTTTGGTTTTCCCTCTGCATTAACTTTATTTCAGATAGAATATCTCTCCTCAGAAACACATATTGAAGCAAGAGTAGAATTCAGGAGTTGACTGTTTTTCCTTAATCTTTTAGCAAATTTTTACTTGCTTGTTTTTTTTGCTGAGCTCATTTTTCCCTTCAAGTTCTGATTCTGTATAGGCTTCTTGTTGCTACTTTTCTTCCTTTACTTCTATCACAGTCAGGGTACATGTGTGGTTTTTATCTCAGTTCTTTCTGTAGTTCCTGTTTAGTCCTTTGAACCTTCACATGTGCCTTCTAACATTACCACTGATGTCTTAAATAGCAGAGCTTCCTGGCTCTGCCTCCCTGTTAGTCTCACTTCCTGCAATTTCCCCATATCCCTGATTTTTTTTCTTAATTGTTAATGTCTTATTACATCATTGCGTTTTCCAAATCCATCCTTTGTCCAACCACGCTCAAGTACCTCTGGTTGACCTTCCAAGCATTTCTGCATCTTTCATGCCATGTATTGATTTTCTCACTTTTATTGCCGCTGAAAAGGTTTCATACCAGCTTATAAACATTCTTGTGTGTTCTGAGCAGCCTCTCTTGCACTGTGGCTGATTTAGGAAAATGTGAGGAGTTAGCAATTTCCTGACAATATCTTTGCTCCCTTTTGCCAGGTACATGAATGCTTTAGATGCTGGAATCACAGAGTTCTCTGAAAAACTGAAGTTCAAGGATATTTTAAGAACTCCGGAGCTGCTTAAAAAAACTGTGAAAAATCCAAACCGGAAAAGCAATGGTAAGGAGGGGTTGAGGCTGCACTGTCCCTGCAAGTGAGTTGCTTTTCCAAGGAAATCAAACCCACCCCTTAGTTAGGTTATAGGGAAAGCCTTTCACCAGAAATGGTGGAAACAAAGACCATTTTACATGGATGTAAAGATAAAATGGCACAAAGTTCCTAGATTCCTCTCTTCATCCTCATAAAATATGGGGGAATATCCTGGTTCCAGAGAGCTTTTGGGGTAAATTATCCCATCTAGGCACAAGCTCCTTTTTGTGAGAGATTCAGAAATCCAGGGATCACAATTTCTCCTAAGAAGGGCTTTAAATACTACAAGAATATAGATACTGCAAGCTCTTTATCATTCATGTGTTTGCAGCCCTGGTACATTTATGGACCTCATTTTGCCATCAAAGGGCACTTCTTGAAATGATTCATCTAAACTAGAAAAATGAATGAATAAATACCTCATCTTCTCCTAAGACTAAGCACCTGGCATCAGCAGGCCAAATGAGTGCGAGAGTAAGCAAGCTAAAGAAACCATTACTTGAAGGCTATTTAACCTAGAAATGTTCATATTGGGTAGCTGTTATGGCACCACAACTCCTAATGCTTATTTGAGTGAGATAATGGTAGTGCTCTGGTGCAATCAGACAGAAAATGGTGCAGGTGTTGAAGCACCTTTTACCACTTCCCCTCAGATATCCTGGTTTTACTGCAGGGAGGCTGTACCTCTGTGCCTGGGCCCGAGTACAGCACAGATAATGTGCCTTAGCCTGGAATTGCTCTGCTGCCTGCTATTCAGACATGGGGGAGCAGGCAAACATCTTCTTCTTGTCTGTAAATCTCACCAATCTGTCTCCATTTTTCCTCATTCTGTAGTGATTATCATGTGTGGCTCTCCAGAGGATGTCAGCACAGACCTAGGGACGGAGAAGGTGGATAATGACATTGTTATCATCCTGATAGATCTCTTCAAGTAAAGTATCACCTTTACTTTTCTTCTTTTCTCTGCAATTTGCTGATGGCTACAGATAATGGAAATAGTCTGAGTGGAACTGTTTTGTTGAAGAAATGCTCTTTCACAAAATGTTTTCTATTGCTATCTTTCCTCATGTCTTGCCATTTATGTAAGGTACTTAGTGCTTAATTCATGGCAAATCCTCTACAAAATCCCATTTGGTCCATATAATATTTTTCTAAGGCAGTGGCAGAGCAGGTAGGTTTAATGTCATCCTGTGGGCTCCTCAGTGCAGGAAGCCATGAGAGAAGCACAGAGTCCAAAGTCAGAATGGTCATGAGATATGGTTCATTTGAGATATGTTACATTTTTCATACACTCTGCCCAACCAGACAATTATGTAAATATGACTTACGGTATATTTTTCTAGACTCCATTTATTCAATTTTTAAATTATTTAGGTGATACAACTGTTCTCCCACTTTATAACTCCTGCACTTTATAACCATCTCTTCAACGTCTTTATAACCACAGAAATACAACTTCTCAGAGAAGTTTCTTAGTATACAAGCTAAGTTTTCTGTTGTTTATTTTCCTCTTAATATTGCTAATTACAAAAATCTTTATAGAAGAGGTCTGACATAAACTGGCCTTACCAATGGTATCCTCAAAAGCCTTGGCTGTATACAAGGTCTGAGAGCTGATCTCTGGCCCTAAGCCTATGTGACACAGCAGAGATCACATCTGTACAACTAAGTAGATACCTAAACCGGGTGTTTTTTGGGTATAGCTCCAGTTGCCATAGCATGTCACAGTCTGGGAGAAAGTTAATTGCCTGGGACAGTGTTGATGGTGTAATTGGATGGATGGATGGATGGATGGATGGATGATTACAAGGCAAATGTGTGTGCCCATGTCTTGATGTTACTTACTTCACTGCTGGTGTAGCAAAAGGATTCCATGAACTTGTAGGGCCAGTGGGACTTTCCAGCTCTTGTGTCTAAAGCTGACCGTAACAGGTCAGTTCTGAGAAACTCTGGGTTAATGACTTCAGAGATTTAACCTTCGGTTCCAAACTGCATCCTGTGGTTCAGCTTCTAACAGGATCTTCTCTATCCTGTGCACTTTCAGGTTCACCATATCTATTTTTCAGAAGTGCCTGTAAGAGCTTTTGGCATTCCACAATTTTATCCAGGCACTAGGAATCCCCAGTTGCTTTTCCTGAGGCAACTGGCTTCAACTCCTGTTTCTTTGCAAATGCACGATGGGAACTGTGTATATGAGTGCTTTAACACTGGTGTTGTATGTATAATTGTTGCATTACAATAGGTGAGGGTGATTAGGGGATTCGTTGCTGTGATATGCATCCTTCTGATATACCCAGCTGCCTCAGGCTGTTTTATATGCTGCCCTTCTTAAACTTTCTACATACCCCTTACTTTGCTGAGAATCTCAAATCATATTATTCTTCTTAAAACAAACAAAATACAGACAGATGTATTAGATGAAAACTCAAGCTGTAGGAGGGAGAGTAGGCAAAGTCCCGTGCTTCTCCAGGAGTGAAGTGCCTCTGACAAAGTGATAGATTTAAACTTTCTTCAGCTCTGAGCTGTCTGGCAGGCAGGACACAAACACAATCTTTAAGCCTCCCTCAAAAAAAGGTGGGATGCTGGAGGATTATCCAGTCTGGTGGAGTCTAATGAGGTTTCCTTTTCAACTGGCTAGTTCAGTCCAAGCCTGGATGAAAAACATTTTGAAATTCTTTAGGGTGAAAAGTGCAATGTAAAAGTCAGAAGGTTCAGGGAAGGGCAGGGACAGGGCTCTGGTGTCAGAATCCAATCAGATGGCCATGGAGCTCCATGGTCTCCAAAAAGTCTTAATACAGTACTGACTGACAAAAGGACGATCAAACATGAATAATGAGATAAGGCTCATACAATTATTTTCTTTCTATTAATTTAGCCATAGCAATGACAGATGCTGGCAGTTGACACTAATATCTATTGCTAAATTCCTCTTTAACATGTGAACCTGGTGGTGGCCAGTCTGTGAAGCACTTCCAGATGGCCTGTCAGGGTGATGAAACCAAAGATACCTGAAAGCTACAACATCTTCTGCTTGTTTTAGCAGAGTTTTTAAGTTGACACAGTTTCCTCTGATTTTCCTATCTCACTGAATTAAACAAATGAATCAATAATCTGCTCTCTGCACCTCTGTGATTGTTTCATTCCGTCCTGGTAAATGCTTTTAGTGCAACTCCTGCTGTGCTCAGTTCTAGCAGGAAATACCAAAATTAGAGGAACAAGCAAAAAGAGTACAGAAGAGCTCAGAAACAGGCACAGTAACATGAAGAAACTATGATTGCAGTATTGTGGATTCCAAGGAGAAACTGAGTTTTAATAAACATAAACTCTGCTCGAAAAAAAAAAGAGGAAATAAACAGAACAGAAAACAAACAGTTACAATAATAACAGTAGTTCACAACAACCTTTGAGTGTCAGATTGGCAGATCTCCTTGATATTACCTTTTAATATATTTAAGCACAAAAGCTGGCATCAGGGAATGAATGATATAAAGAGTTATGTGCATGATGAAATTTTATTTTTAGAACTACTGTTTTAACCTGTTAAATAACAGTGCTGTTGGGAACAGGTGAGTGATTCTGTCATGGATACCACTGACCCTGTTGTTCAGTGTTCATGGGGTTCTTGTGCTTTGCTTTGCAGTAACGTGTACTTCAAGAAGAACATCTCAGCTGATTACATGCACAATGTACTTGTCCTGACTCTGCCACCAGCTAATTACAGCTACAATACTCTAATTAGAGATTACACAGAGATTGAGGAAAACATCCTGGTAAGAACACTTATTTTATGTCTGATTATTGCATTCAGTTCATTCATGTTCATGTACTAGGAAATAAAAACTAAAAATGCAGCTGTAATCATCCCCTGTCATGCTTCTAAGCTGATATTTCCTTATATTATTGCAGGATGACTTTTTGTACTGATGTAATGATGTAAAAATATAGTATCATAAGGCAAATCTGCAGGCTGTCGTATTCCTGCTTTGTGAAGTTCAACTCAAACTTTTAATTTGTTCTGCACGTGTCATGTTCACAGGGCATGAGGGAGACTTACAGGCACATGGTTTTCCAGCTCCACATCTGAGTGACTGACAATCTTACCTGCAGCTGCAAGGCATCACTCAAGAAAGATCTATATGTGTAACTGAGATGTGAGCATGGAAAGTTCAGAACTAATAATTGTTGACTAACTTTTCTGTGCAGATATGTCTAAGAGATGACAACTATTGCAGTTTCTGTCCAGTGGCTTTCCAGATAAACTTCAAAAACAGGAACCTTTTTTCTGTAGGAAATAAGTATTTTTTTAGTTTCCAGAAAAGCAGAAACTATGAACATGCTGTATCTGTTTAGTGAAACTGATACTCCTGCCATCTGCCCAGGAATCAGGTCCTTCATGTAGAGTTCCTCCCAGGATTTGTGGCTTTGAGCTCCAGCTCTCCAGCAGGCAGCCTGAAGCTTCTGGCTGGATTTACAGGGCTTCTAGATCCCCCAGCCTGGGCTCAATGGTTTTTTGGGTGCCAGCTCTATGGCAGGCTGCTGGAAATTCTGGCACAGCTCCTTGCCCTTGAGCTGCGGCCGCCTGGAAGCCCAAACTTGCTGGCACCACACTGAATTATCTGCACAGAAACTCTAATCCAAAGCCAGGGTCTTTGGGACACACTGAGCAAAGCAGAACTGCCAGGAACCTACAGTGCAGGATTTCTTGAATCCTTTGCACCAGGATCAGCTTGCCAGACCTTTACATTGGCCTCTTTTAAGTTTTCAGCACCTCCCTGTCTTCCTACATCAAAAATATATTTTGTTTACCTCTTTTTCGAAGTGAGAACGCTGATGTGGCATTGGCCATCTACTCACTCAGTGTTCAGCAGATTCTGGTCTTCCATGCTGGAGTTTCTGCCAAATGGAGCCAATCAAAGTTATTGTAGCTTTATGGCAGAAACATGAACTCTCAAACAGCCATTTTTTATTTTCTTTTGTTCTAGATTGAAGATGACTTTCTTGCTGGCTATTTTAATGCAGTGTTGCTGTTCGGACATAGTCTCAAGAAATTTGTCATCTCCCAGAGCCCAGTGTCACCTCTCAGTTTAATCCATGAATTCCGAAATACCACTTTTGAAGGTAAAAAAAGTACAGTCCTGTGCAGGGTTCACTAAATTGATGAGGGGAAAGAAATTTGATTTTAAACACTCTTAGGATAAGTCACTTCTACACTAAACAAGTCCCAGCCTTTCAATGAGTTTTATTCCCAGTCTTTTTTTCTTTTTACATAATTTTTACAAGGATGTTATCTTCAGTATTTGATGTTCAAAATGACTCTGAAATCGTTTGGTTAACCTTTAATGAAGTAGTTTCAACCTTTTCCAGTTTACAAAGCCATGTAGGCCTGGGTGCCTGCAGTGTGGGTGTAGGCCAGCTGGCAGTCCGTTGGCTCTTTTCAGTCAACTTTCTTGTTCCTCTCACAGGTTTTCTAGCACTGGTGGGCTTTTGTTTTGTAGGCTATGGGCTTAAAATCACAGAATTCAATCATTAGGAAAAGGCAGAGGCAAAGCTTACACGAAGAAGTGAAAACATTACCTGTCTGGGAATATAGTCCCAGCTGTTGCTTTACATCAGAGATCTGTACAAAATGATGACTGGAAGTTTTGTGTATATGTCCCACCTACATTCAGCAAATACGTGGGTAGAAGTTTCCCAGATTTTCCTAAGATAGGAAAGGTTGCAGGCTTATTTTTGCTTTAACTATGGTATCCCATACGTAGCAAAATATAGTTTACTAATTCCTCCTGGAGACAGCCTCCCTTTCTGAATATCAGTAAACTCATCTCTTTAGTTCAAGTTTGAAAGTTAAGTTGCACAAACTTTTTTACTCATCCAAAGTACAGCACTGTAATGCTTGTCATAATATATAGGTTTAGTTTAAAAAAAAAAAAATCCTAAAACTGATACGTGTTGAATCACCTTCATTCTTTCTTGTGATGGAGTCTGGTACAGTGGGATTTCATACAATAATTATTTTGATATTAAGAAGGTGGACCATGAAAAACTTAGCATCAGTTTCTGAGGTGAAAAGGGAGAAGGTAATTGCTGAACTAAAATAATGCTGATACTGAATTTAGGAGAAATAAAACAAGTTGTCATCAACAGCAGCAAAAGGACAATCTGAAGCTGATCAAAAAACCCTCCTGTGAAAAAAGAAAGGGAAAAATGGAGGTGAGACTTTCAGGAGTGGTGGATATTGGCTAAGCTTGTGCTCATGTTGAGGCAGCTGACTTCATGGGAGCAAAGTCAAGCAGTGCTGAGGGGTTTGGGAAGTTCCACCTTAAAATCTCTGGAATGTGCTACACAGGTAGTTTCTCAATGTGCACATTTGCTGACATACAGAGGTAGGAGGCTAAAGGCAAAAAGAACGTGGTTAAAACAGTATTATTAGAGCTTTCAAAAGAGTAAAGGGAATGAAAGTATCCTTGTATGTCCTGTATTGCTGATAGATTCAAACTGCAGGTGGAAACAGACTATTTTGCTTCTCACTTCTGAAGTGGTTTCTTCAAGGGTGGTGACTCCGACATTCTTGGTATGCTGAAGAAATCTGACAAATACATGTTCCTATAGCTAGAGGGAGACTTTTTTCTTCAGTGCAGTCAGGTCAACACATTTTATTGGATTTTGTAGAGAAAATGTAGTGTGGTATTAAAAGAGAAGTAGTGCCACATTGAGCTGATATGTCTCTAGCACGTACACGAAGAAGAAAAGTATCCTAAGTATCAGAAATCCTTTTATTTATCCCATCCTTCCTGCCCCATATTTGTGTTTCTGAAAATGCAAGCCTTCTGACTAATTCCTTGTGTCTCCAGGTGTAGTGGGTCCTGTAACTCTAGATGAATTTGGAGACATTGATACCAATCTGACCGTGCTGTACACGTCACAGACTGCAAATCATGTATGTATGTCCAGGGTGCAACTGTTTGACCTTATATATGAAAGGAAAAACAAAATGCCCTGTACTATTGCATAAGAATGATGAAAATAACTACAGCAGGAGTGGTGGAGTGCCAAGGCATGCTGTGCGTGCCAGAAGGGGGTCATGTGAGGCGTGCTGGAGACTGACAGGATTGATGTAATCTGGTGATTCAGTAAGTGAAGTGCAGCTGGTATTTTGTGGGATTGGTAAATTGATTTTCAGAGAGAGGGGAGAAATGAGAAAGAATATGGCGGCCGAACACGTGGCTACACTGAGACTGCACCACTGTAGCAGGAAAATTATTTTGAGTTTGGGCAATACATTTATTAAAGGTAGTCTGAAGCAAGGGACAAAAGAGGGAGAACACAACTGCTGACTGCATTTCTCCTCTCCTACATCCGTAGTTCAAACCTCTTCTGTATTTCAACACTCAAAACAACAAGACACGCGAGGCAACTAACAGTCCGGATTTCATCTGGAAGAACCACAAGCTGCCCAGTGATACTCCAGGCACTGGTGAGACACCCATTAAACCCACCACCTACCTCTTTGAAGACAAGTCACACAGTCCTGAGATCCACTTGCTCTGCGATCCAGCATGCTACCATCACACTGCTCCCAGCCAGTGATGCCAGGAGCTGGGTGCAGAACAGCATCTTTCCTTCTCCTGCCTCATCCCCCCATGTTCTCTGCCTCCAGTCCAGTTTGAAACCTTTATTTCTGTTTAGGTGGTGATACTAAGTCTCTTGTAAACTTGATACTGTACCAGTGATTATGGGGAATACCATGGGGTGTTTCAGAAGAAGTCACCCCCAAACAAACAATCTTCACTAGAACATGATGGTGGTGTGAATTGCTTGAAAGACTGTTCAGGAAAGGCAGCAGAATTAAGGTTATAATGAGTTCTCTGACTCTGCATTTCTGTATCTCTGATGGAGCATGGTGGCTTCTGCTTGCCCCTTTATCCTTGTTGTAGGGAGTTGGGGAGAGGACACAGCACTGTGCAGACTCAGGGTGCTTCTCTGGAGGAGCCTCTGAGAAAAGCTGACTCTCTGAAGAAAGACCAGGGGGGAAACTAGGTTATGGCTCTTTTTACACCCAAACTTTAAATTTAAAATCCCAGAAATCACCACCTCCTTTCCTTTTGAGTTTTTGGTGACTCCGGGATAGAATGGATGAAGCCGCTTGTTATTCAGCATAGCATACAGCCTTGTCAGTCGGATCAGACTGAGATTGTTTCCCCCTTTAAGACTGCTGCCACATGGTACTTGGCAATGTAAGGGCATATGCTTCAGGGTATGATATGCAGAATAAAAATTATTGCAGTGGCAGTAATTGCAAGGGTTAGTGCACAGTGGGTTAGTGTTCACCTGAGTCATTTCATCAGTGAGAATCCAGAGATCCTGTTGTTAAAAGTCTCTGCTAAAGGCTTCCCATTAATTTGCTGTGCTGCTTGCCTCCATTAGGGAATAGGCAAAGCATAACTGGAGAGATAAACACCTTCTGCTAACTAAGAGTCCATTCACAGTAAGGTGGTAAAATGGATTCAAACATTTTTATTCCTCAGTAAAGTAAATCAGGTGCCCTCAAATTAGGCCTTATCTCTCATAAGAGAGGCAGGAGTAGTGGATCATTGCCAGGGACCCATGGGAGCTACCAGGAGGAAGCAGCAGCTTTGATAAGACTCCAGTTAGACAATTCTGGGAAGAGCAGAGAGATTTCAGTGGAGCTTTCATTTTTCATGTCTGCTGAAATCTCTGGTCTCTCTTGGTGCAGAGACAGCAACACGCTGCACACATCAGCCACAGGGTCTCCTGTGTCTCCCTGTACCAGCTCCCTGAGCTCTGTGCTTTCTGGCTCCTGTCTTCTCGGTGTTGCTCCAGTCCCATTCTCATCC
>QWTY01029782.1:0-22652 GCA_008033365.1 Pseudorectes ferrugineus | reverse complement strand
AAGTCAATATATTATTGGCAGAGAACTTACGTGTTGGTCGAGTGTTGAGGTAGGTGTCAAAGGTAAGTTAAGACTTAAATATTAAAAGAATCTTCAGGGGTTTTTTTAAGTGATCTTACTGGTAGATTCATATGTGACAGTAGGTGACTAGATTCTGAAACTGCTGGTCTTTGTGGTCTTAGAGTGCACTTAGTTCACCTGGTTGTAGTGTGTCTTCATCTAATTTGTGCTTTGTGATCAGTTATGGGTTCTTTCTCTGTCTTTCGGGACACAGTTATTTTTTCAGTCTGCTTTTCTGTCACAGTTTTGCAAAAAGCAAAATAAAATGTTTTAGCTGGGAAGAAAAGCTGAACTGATAGAAGCCATCTGGGTAGACAACTTCTATTTGTAAAACACCCAGCTGAATGTGTTTTTGGTACTAAGATTGCTATAGGCAGTTATAATATAAATGTGTATTTATAATTCATATTGACTAGGAGCGCATGCACTGTTGTTTAGAACAACATCCGACTTTGCAGTTCAATACCTGTGCTTTCTTTTAAGTCTTATAGTTCAATCCATCCCACTAGCATTCTTTGTTTGATCTTCAGTAATTCTGTATCAAATAACTTGCAGGAGGATGTAAAGCATATAATTTTGTATTTTTTAAAATTATATGCAAAGTTAGGCATGGAAGGGCATCTCATTTAGGTACATAAATTCTGACTTGTTACGAAAGCACCTTTATACTGATTGACCATTGTGAAATTTTGCAAAATGTCATTTTGCTTCTATGGTAGCATTCTAGTATTCTTAATTTTCTTTTTTAGTTGCTTATTTTATTTATTTTTAGTATTTTATTTTGGTTTTTTAGTATTCTTAGTGTTGGGGTCTTCTTTCTTGGGGGGAATGTTTGTTTAATTTTAATTTTAATTCTTACCAAAACCCCCCAAACAAAACAAAAAACCAACAAAGTTTCATGGTTAGACTCAATAAGGCATTTTTAGCCAAATAAATGGTACGCTAAAATAATACCAAGTGTTGTTTCCTCCCAAGGGGCAACATAGAGATTAAACTTGATTTGTGCCTGATGTCTGTGTGTTGTAGTTGTCTTCCGCTTCCTGTTATGTTCCCCGTATTTTCTTCATGGCTTCCATGCCATTCTTGCATGGTTTTTTTCCTCCCCTTGTGTGAATACTACAGCTGCTAATCATTTGAAATTACGTAATGCAAGATATCTGAGGTTTCTGAGACTGCTTTTTGTTACTCTGTTTTAAAAATAGTTAACGTAAAGGAAAAGAATAATTCCTGCCTCTTTTCCTCCATTCTTTTCTAGCAGTTGGAGAAAGGAAACAAATAATTCCTGCCTCACTAAACCTTTAAGTAACTTCCCTGCTAAAAGAGGGCTGTGTCAATATTATGACCATAAACCAGTAATATTGTTACTGAATTTTGATACCTAGGCTGGTTGTCAGTTCTTCTCTTCTTTTAGAGTACCAGCCTAAGAACTTCCAGTGTATTTGGAAAAAGAATGTTTTGTGGAGTTCAGGGTCTGCTTTTCAAATGACTATTCACGTACCATATCAGAGCAAGGTACTAATCTCTGCATATTGATCAAGTTGTACCGTATTCTATTTGGATATTTTGCTTCAGTTATTGACAAGAAAGTCATTCTTAACTTTTAATTTAAAAACTAGAAGTCTGCCTCTGATGATCAGTTTTTCTTCATTGAGCTATTTATCTTCGAACTTTTGTCTTATGGTGGTTCATTTTCTTTGGGTGGGATCTCCTAGTATTTCTGGGACTTACAGTGATTTCTGCCTCTCTTCTACTTACCTTCCTGACAGTCTCTTCTTGTCGCCTCTGTCCATGTGCTGTCCTCGTGTAATAGACTTCATGTGTGCTTCTTCCAGTTTATATTATCTGGATGACAGGTGCTGGTTGCTGCACATAGTATTCCAAGCAAGTTCTTGCCAGTACCTTAAAATGGGTGTTAGCTGTTGCGGTTTTGGTTTTGTGGGGGTTGGTTGGTTTGTTTGTTCCACACAATGGGTCAGGTTGGAAGAGGCCACAGTGGGTCACCTGGTCCAACCTCTCTGCTCAGGCAGGGTCGCCCTAGATCACATTGCACAGGATTGTGTCCAGATAGTGCTCGAGTATCTTCAGTGAGGAGAGGAGGTTCTTGAGGTACCTTGTCCCAGAATTAATGCTGAATAGGAAAATCACCATGACCAAAATCACTAGGTCCATACTTGCACCTAGGCATTGGACCCCTCTTCAGACCCCTGTTGTTTTCTCCTTACAGCTGATTTTTTTTTTTTTCAGACAGATTTAGAGCTTATATTCTTATTTAGATGTTCATATGCAGTCTTTATATTTGCAAACATTTCTGTTTCTCTAAACTTTTCTTTCAGTGTTTTACTGAATGACAATCTCATCCATCTCTGCATCCATCTGTCTATGATTTCCAATTTAATGCTTCCATAATAAATGATATTTGGTGCAAGGAAAGTGCTAATTGTTTTATCACAGATGAATCAAACATGAATTGTCCCAGGGTAATATGATAAGCCTAGAAGTTACATTTATCCCTGTTTTTGAAATTCTGACTTCAGCATGCAGATTTTTTCTTACACTCTTAAAATATTATTGATATCAAGCTAGTGCAGCTCTAGTGGTGGTATTATTAGTTTTTTTGCTCTGCATTATTAATGAGAGTGCTGCCTTTATTTTCTTGCAGTATACCTTAATTTCTAAAGTTAATTTAAAGTTTTTAAATTGAAGGGTACTGCACCTTAATTTTTAAATACCTTTAAAAAGCTTTGCATTTCACAGTGGTTCATGAATTCTTGGATGGTGCCCATGTAGTTGCTCTGATTTGAAAATGTGAAGTTCTTCAGTGTAGATGCAGTAACTTCTGATCAAAGATACCTGTTACCAATTGTCACAGGAAAGTTTTACCTGTCATTTCTTTGAAAATGGGTATTCAGCTGACTTTATAGGATACTTCAGTAGCTTCTTTCTTTACAGTCATTACTGTACAGCAGTACTTTTCCTTTTTGACTCTAGCTACTGAAATGCAATTGCTTTCTTTCTTTTTTTTTTTTTTTTTTAGCTTATTTACAGTGGGTATCTCAGTTTGGCTTAAATTCTGTCTTTATTTCTGTATTTCCTGGTCTTTGTGATAGAACTGTCCTGTTTTGAGGGCTCTAATTCCTACTTATAACTTCACTAAGTGGTTGTTTGAATTCAGTTAGTAGTATAAAAACTTTTCTTGCACCTCAGTCAAGGGTACCAAAGCTTAAATCTTAATTTTGTTCCTTTGGCACGGACATTGCCTGTGACCCCCCCGTTGGAGTTGTGTACATCACCAAATCACTTGTGTTTGAACACTCTGAGGGCTGGTCATAGTTTGTCTTTTCTTAAGATTTTGTATAGTATGGTTGCATAATGTGACCACCTAAGGAATGTTTTCCCTAGTACTTGGCTAACTGACAAATATATTGCAGATGTCTATTTTATTAAAGTCATATTTAGTCAGCCTACACTCTTCTTTCTCTGTCAGATTCTTTTACTATTGCCTTTCAGTTTTTATCTCTTTGTAATTTCTTTTCCTGCTGCCATGTACAGAAATAAGACATTTTAATTCCTACTGTCCCTTTTACTTAGTCTTGAGTAGAAGTGTGAAAGCAGAGATCCCACAATAGTAAGTCAGTTTTATTTTTCCTTAGGTTTTTGAATAGTTTAATGGTGAATTCTTTTATGTAGTTTCTAATAATTTTTTTTTAACCGAGTGTGTTTCAATGAAAATGCCGTTTCATAAATGGCACAAAAAAAAGAGGCAGTTTTATTAAAAGAAAAATGACAACAATTACATCTGGAAAAATGCTGAAACTTAAGGTTGGGTCACTTATGTTTTGTGGACGCTGCAAGTGTCTGCAACACCACTGGAGAGAGCTGTGTGCTGAGATAAGTTGGTACTGACTACTTTCTACTTGCTAAATCTTTGGGAGGCTTTCTTTAATGAAGTTTGAAAAAAATCTTATCAGCGGAAGTGGGGATTTGCCTGCGATCATTTGCTCACTGATTGCAACTCTGTTTAAGTTGCTTGAGGCCCTTTAGTGTGCATGTGCTGATTTTGGTATCATGTCTTAATATTCTCTTCTTTGTTCTTTCCTGAATCCTCAAAATCCTCCGGACATTGTGATGATGTCTCTTCTTGCACAGTTACCACCTGCACATCTTTAATTTTCCACAAAGTGCTTTCTTAATACATTAATAAAGAAAGTTGATGTGCTTTGCTGTATTTTCTAGTGTAAGTTTGAAAAAGTATTTCCTAATTTAAACAGGTGTTATTACTTCTGTATTGACTGTCAAAGATCTGCCATTAATGGCATTCTGTAGTGAAACCCAGTAGTTTTTATGTCATTCGTTGGACTGAGAGTGTTACTTATACTTTATAATCTGGGTCTTAATTCCAGAAGACGTTTAATTAGTGATTTCTGTAAATTCTTCCTGTATCAGTCCTTACTATGCTGCCTTACAGAAATGGGAAACTAGCATTTTATTGGTATTATGGATAATGCTAGTATCTTGATTTAATGATAGTTAAGTAAACAGTATAACATGGTACATTTCTAAAAGAGAATGGAAAGTATTAGTCTAGGCATTATACCTGAATGAGTATGAAAAATGACCTGGATTTACATAAGCACCCTTGGTCCAACACTCTAAAGTTTTCTATTTTATTCAACAGCAGAAAACTGCTGAATTTCAGCTTGGAGTGGCTTTTTATAGCCAGGTTAAAACTCCCTAGCAGGAGATATATTATGGAAATAGATTTAGTTTAGTGGCAGCTGGATAATGCAAGTCTTTCATACCTAAGTCACTTCTCACCTTGATCAATTGTTGTCAATCAGCTGTATGCTAGCAGGAATTTACTGGGATGTAAAGAATTTCTGTAAATTACTTAAATTGTTACATTATTTGTGTTTTATTAATAATACTGATGAAGTAGAAAGATGCCTGCCTCTTCCACTTCTGTCAGCTGCTGAGTAATCTCTTAATCTTGTTGCATCTTTTGTGGAAATTACGTCTTAACAATTTTTTTCATACATCCTGTGTTGTTGAAACAAAGTTAGTGATCTCCAAGTATTTGTCATGGTTTATATTAATTCATACAAGGATGTTACCTACTGAGGGTGCAAAAATAAAAATATGTATATAAATAATAAGAAATTACAAACTGCATGTTGAAAAAGAAATGGAGCTTTGGAGTGAAACCTATATTGTGATTTATGAGATGGAAAAGATTTTACTTCCTTGCAATATCCCATGAGACAATTTAGGAAAATGTTTTTGCATCTTCTAAACTGTTTTTGTATTGTTGATGGAATGGCCTATGACAGTGAGAGGCCACTGGTCATCATGCTTGGCTGTGGAGAAAGTGTTGATGAATATTTGCCAATCCTTTTTTTGGCCACACTTTCTTGTTGGAATGATATGAACTTTGGAAACATATATTTAGTTCTTTACACATTGAAAATTTTTTCCATGCCAACCACTTACTAAATTCACTTGAGCTTCTAATACCTTTGTGAACATGAAGAAAGTGTTATTCTCAGTGGCACATTGAAAAATGTCTTGCAAACATAGATTTAAAAGTATATATATTAGCCTACATAAATTTGATGTATACTTTCTTAGATTTTATATACGTAATTTAAAAATGATCTCAAGAATAGCTATATAAATAGTTATGTATATTCAGTGAAAGTTCTGAAAAATAATAATGACGATGGAGTTTTTTAAGTTGATCACTGTTTCTGGTGATCTTCTAAGTCCTCATGTCTGGATTCTGGATTTTAAAGAGGAGGCGATAGTAAGGCAGGAGACAGATTTGAAAGGAATATGGGGTTGATTTGCCAAAGTTTGCTTCATCACTTGGGTAAGATTTCTACAAAACTATCTGGAGGATGAGGGTTTAAACACATGTATAGATCTCTGGAAAGTCACTGTTGACACATGATGACTTCATGTGTGTTAAGGCACAGTTTGCTTAATGATTAGCACAGTTAATTAAACTACCGTAGGCAATGTAAACTGTCAACCAAACAAAATACAATTAAATTGAGTGTGGTTTAAGTCCTCCTTTTAGATCATTGACTCAACATCCTGTAATGATATTTATTGACCTATGAAATATATTTGCATAGGTACTTAATATGCAAGATATCAATCCATGTTTAATTTGCATAATCACAATCCATATTTTACAGTGTTGAGCAAGTAGTATATGTGAAGTTAAGCTATTCATAAAGTTATCTACTATATAGAAAACATCTGTATGTTTTAATAATATAATGGCCAGTAGACTTAGCTGGAACTGAGTAGCTATTGGATGCTACTGATTATGTACAGAACTTGTGTGTAGTTTAATTGAGTTTGACCAAATTTTGGCAGTAGTATTTATTACTAATTTACTATGTTTAGATTAATGGATTGTTCCCAATTGTGCTCTGGCTGATAATCATAATTTTACATTAAACATGATATTTTGATTTTTGTCACAAGAGGTGAATGACTTTTTAATCCATCCTATTCTAATGCCCAGTAAATGCAACTTCCACTTTTTTCCCCCCATGCTTTAGTTCTCCTGTTGTCATTGTACAAAGGGTATGTGTTTTGTCATCTTTCTTTCTTTTCTCTGTACTATTTTCTTCCACCCCACCTCCCTTATAACTTAGTTTTTAATTTGTAATGCTATTTTATAAATACTGTTTTTCAGTGTACTTCTACAGACTTGCTCTTGGTTCCTGACTTCAGGTCTTTGAAGTTATAATTGCAGTGGTGCTTCTGTGTTGAAAGAAGCAGTACCTAGACATATTCAGTCTTACTGTATCATCTCCTTGTGTACAAAGAGTAGAGTTTGTGTTTTAAATGCTCTATTAGCTTAAAATAGGTTTATTTTCTTTGTAGTTTTTGAAGACTTAACCTACAGTACTGTTTAACTGAAGCAACCAAAGCCTGATTGAATCATGCTTTTTATTCCTATGTATTAGGACTGGAATTTGTTTCTTATATACTTGTTCAAGTTTCTTGTGACATCTATCTCCCTTTTTTCTCCTCATAAAACAGCAGAAACAGTGCACACCTTAATGTTTAGTTTGTGCTTGCATTCTGCATGGTGCAAAGCATTTCGTAGTCTGAAGTGTTTTCTTGCCTTAAAAAAGGCATCCATCTGAACATTTTCCTTTTTCATAGAATCATTGAGGTTGGAAAAGACCTCTAACATCATTGAGTCCAACTGTTAACCCAGAACCACTGTGTTGTCCACTAAGCCACATCCCCAAGGGCACTTTGAACTTTTTGAACACTTCAAGGTATGGTGATTCTACCACTTCCCTGGGCAGCCTGTTCCAATGCCTGAGCATCCTTCTGGTGAGGAAATTTTTCCTAACATGAAATCTAAACCTCTCCTAATGCAACTCAAGGCCATATCCTCTTATGTTCTCACTTATTACCTGGGAGAAGAGGCCGATCCCCACCTCAGCACACCTTTTTTCAGGTAGTGGTAGAGAGCAGTAAGGTCCCCCCTGAGTCTCCTCTTCTCCAAGCTAAACAACCCCAGCTCTTTCAGCCTCTTCTTGTAAGACTTGTGCTCTTTCTCTTTTCTTTCCCTTCTGATTGTGTATATAGAATAATACTGGATTTCTGAAAACATAGTGGAGAACTTTTAAAATTTCATTTGATTTAAAAAAACCGCAAAAAACTGTCAGCTGAGTCTCTGTTGAATCGCAGAGAAGCTTTCAGAGAATTTCCTTCTTTCAAAATGCTTGTCATCTTACAGAGTCTTCTTTTGCGATACGTTGGATCTTTAAAAATGACTTTTAAAAGCTTTTTGAAATTCAGTTGTTGGATATCACATCACTGGCTTATGGGTTTTCATTTTCAACATGTTGTAGATACAGTTGGCCTTGAGGCTGTTGTTCTTAGCTGTTACTATCTTCTTTTTCCATGACAGAAGTTCACTGAAACAGCTGATGTATCTGTAACGTGAAATCACAGAGACTCGCAGTTAGCTAGAATCACCAAAACATCCCTCCCTTCTCCCCCCCCAAATAAAATCCTAGATTCTACTAAGTGTTCAACACAGATTATTTTGATAAAGGTAGGTATGCACAGTTATACTGGCAGCCCAGAAGAACAGGAACTTCTAGCAGTGGAATGTAACAAACTAAGTTTTATTTAGGTAATAGTTGAAGTTATAACTGTTGTACAAGGGGATTGCTTAGCATTGAATTTTCTCTTTTTTGAATGATAGGTTTTGTTTTCTTATGTTTCTTTGAATGGTTTTTGTTTCTCTCAGTAAAGCTTACCATTAATCCTAAAAAACTTTAGGTAGTGATCTGCAAATTTGTATTTTATAGGAAGTTTAGAAGATTTATAATTCTTTATCCCTTATGTTCTAAGTAATAGGCCATTTCATAGAACCTTTTTAAAATTATTTTTGACCCTGTAAGACTAGATGTATTAATTCTACCGGAAATTAAGTCCTGTTTATTTTTTTCTATACTTCTGAGAGGGATAAGCTGTGTACATCCCTGTCTGTAACCTTGGCTGACTGCTAGGTGCTAACACTGTTGCTCTCTCATTCTTCTTGCTTAGTGGAACAGGGAAGGAAATAAGATGAAAAAGCTCATGAGTCAAGATAAATGCAGAGAGATTGCTTTCATTCTTCATTAACCTTGGTGTCTGCAGGGTTGTTTCATGTTTTTCTCACTTTTCTTCCTGGTAACTGCTGTGCAGCATTTTTTGTCAGTTCTTAAATACGTTATCACAGAGGCACTACCAGTGTCACTGATGGCTCAACTTTGGCAAGGGATGAGTCCATTTTGGAGCTGTCTGGAACTGGCTCTGTTTGCTATGAGAGCAGCCCCTGGTCTCTTCCCACAGGGACATCCCTTCAGCCTCCCCCACTACCAAAACCTTGCCCCAAACACAATACAGATGTTCAGTTTCATCCAGACCTTGGATGCCACTGAAGCTTAAAGGCTTGGTTGTGTGGCAGTTGGACATATGAGCTGGACAGTTCAACTTGACTGTAATGTATGAGTTTCAGTCTTTGAATTATTTCAAAATGTGCTCCAAATGGGTCTACATCACCATGTTCTAATCAAGTTTCCACTGCATTTGATCTGATCTGACGGCTATCCAGCACTGGAAAATGGAGTTTTGTTCCCCAGTTCCCTTAGTTCCTGTTCTTTCCCTTGAGTTAGCTTTGATGCTTGTCACACGCTTTTCAAAAACAATTAGGCTTGTTTTTTGAGTTGGTGAGTTTGATTGGTCCAACAAAGCATCTGATGCTTTTATACATTCTCAGATTCAGGGGAGCAATGCTCCCTTCTGCTGTGATGAGCTGTTAAAATGAATTTAGCTGTAATATATAACATCATCCCATCTGAAATGTGGAATGGAATATCTGTGTCAAACAGCAAGAAGAGAAAACTTGATTACAATTTCTGTGTGCTTTTGAGGAGTCCTAGACTTACTGTCGTGACAGTACATTAAAGAAATATAATGGAGATAAAAGTGACATCGTATTTTAGTATTAGAAAAAGTTACTTCAATGAGTTTTGTTTCCTCCCAGCTTTGTCATTATCAGCTTTAACTACAACTGCAAGTACATAGTGCTGTTCCACTGCTGGGTATATGTAGGTACAGAGAAGATGACAGAAACTGAGTTGACTTGTGTGTATCTGTTAAAGGACATTGCACGTCATGCCTGTTGAATCAAAGCTGATTATGTTTGTTCTACTCATGTTTTCCCTATTTACAAAAAGAATATATGTTGTTCTGTATATGTTCTTTGCAAAACAAAATTTAAAAAGCCAATGTTAACTTTTTGTTTGGTAAGAGATCAGTGAAGATGAAGCAAAATCTGTAACTTTGGTTGTTTTCATGAAATATAGACTGAAGAATACAAAGCATGTTGACATGTTTTGGAGAGGCTGGGTAGACAAATATATTTCAAGTATTAGTTTTCTTTCAGCGTAGAATGACCTTGGTTTGGGGACCAGTAAGTTTTAATTATGGCTGTTATGGAACATGCTGCTAGCCCATCTCTTCTTGTGGATTCTGGCTGATTTTTATTTCTGATGTTGTAGTTCCAAGAAATTCAAAGTATACATAGATTCTTGTATAGGAGGTCTGTGGTAAGAAAATGCCTGACTTGGAATTCACAGTTCAGAAGAGTCATGACTGCTAGAAGTGAATCATGCTTTTAGCTAAATAAATAAAAATATCAAGGCAATGACAAAGAAATTTGTTTCTTTTGTTACGTTCTTCATTTGTAGGTGCCCTGGTACAGTCTTTTTCTAAGATCCTGATTGTCCCCACACTTGCTGTCTAGATTTTTTCACCATCTTTTGTATTGATTGCTTTTATGTAAGTAAAGCTTTCAGTTCAGCTTCCTTCTCTACAGCAATGAAACTCTGCATAACTTAGAGTGGACTACATGGTAGTCTGTATTTGCATTAGTTTAAAGGGACTGAGAAACTAAGTAACTGAGTTGTTTTCCTAGTTGGAATTTAGGAAGAAGATACTGTTGCTTATCTGCAGTCTTTCACTTGAAAACTTGGCTTTAATGGTGTAGAGGAAAGACTTGTATTTGGTCTGCTCTGTTTCTGTCTCTAATTTCATTCTCTATCTGCTGCTTGTCTGGCAGTATTGGCAAGTTACAACTGGTGATGTGTAACAGCACTGGTGTTTAGGTTTTTTGGGAAATTGTGTTTTGCAAAAGAGTAAATAGAACACAAAGTCCACTTCAGATATCTGAATACCCAAGCTAGCTAGGATCTATTATTACTGAGAGGTGGAAACAGATCACACAGTACAGTAAGATTCTTGATTGCGTCTCTTTAGTGTGAAGATCAAATACATTCCAGAATGAGGAGTTCTAGTTTTTTCTGTTGTTTTCTTCTTGAAAGCTTTATTGTGCCATAGGACAACCTACCTGGATATCAAAACCATTGCTGTCTCCCACAGTATAGATTACTGAAACCAATCAAAATATTTTGTCTTTTTTGTGTTTGTATGCATTTGTTGGTATATTTCTAGTTGGATTTTGTTTGTCAAAGTGGGACAGATAAGGTTAAACATGAACTAGTTAAACAACATTGTCTTCTTAATTTCTTTCCACAGTTTTAAAACCGTGAAATCATGGCTCATTCAAAGACAAGAGCCAATGATGGAAAAATCACATACCCTCCAGGAGTCAAAGAAATCTCTGATAAAATATCTAAAGAAGAGATGGTGAGAAGGCTAAAGGTTAGTAAGCAAATAATTCTTTGCAGATTAAAGTTTCTTGTAAAAGATGTTCAATGATCCTATTACTATATTTTATATCTGGAAGGGTTTGATTTTGCTTTGGGCTTTACCTTTTCTATGTGTAGAAGGAGAAACTTGTTTGCTCTTGTGCCTTTTCTTCTACCACTTTCTTGAAGTGGCTTGTTCAAAAAAGGTTTAAATGAATTAAAAGAAACACAAATAAAAATGAGCTGCATTAATTTCAAATACTACTTAAATTTTATTTCAGCTATGATGCTAAGTCAGTACTTTTATTATTTTCCAGTATTTTCCTCTCTAGAAGAGAGTCATAATTTTGGAAATAATTTGGATACCTCTCAATACATTCCTTTTGTGCATTTGTGCTCTTTGGTTTGTTTATAAACCCCTTTATTTTCATTATTTTAGCCTGTACCATGATGAAGATAGTCTTTGTTATACTTTAGTCTATATACTTTGACTATACTTACAGTCTTTGATGTATTTCAGTCTTGAATTTCTTGACCACTTTATTTGGCCTAAGTGTTCAGGAAGGTTGGGACAGATTTGGAGGCTAATTTTGTTACTACAGTTCTGTATCTACCCGTGTATTGTGCAGAAGGAATGCCTGCAGCTTGGGCTTGCCCTGTGAAACAGGAGGGAACAGATGTGGGAGAGGAACCTTAAGTATTCTAACAGATGGAAGAGCTTAATTTGGAGTTTTTCTGAAGAAGTAGTTTTAAGTCAGTTGGAACTACGGGTAAATGAACAAAAAACATTAAAATCCCAAAACACAAGGATTGCTTCTCCTCTTCCCCCCAGTAACCTCTCTAAGCTTTGGGATTTTGGCTGATAGACTTTAGTGAGTATATTGCATTCTGTGATGTTGAATAAAAGACAACAATTATAACTTTATGTATGAGTGATTCCTAAGAGAAGGAATTCTTCGTTAGCACTTGTGTATTTTTTTCAGCTTGTGGAAATGCAGCACCACAGTTCTTACTGGTCCTGTTTCTCCTATAGCTTAATTTCATTTTTGGCCTTGAATGTTTAGTCCCTTCTGTCATCTTGATCTGTCTTGCAGAAGAAGAGGACTTTGTAGGATGTCTTGTGTTTCTTGTTAGCTGTTTATTCTGGCTGTGAATTCATTGGTGCTCAGGCAGGGAAAAAACTGCACTGTGTTTCTTTTATAACAGATTGGATGATCCAGGCTACACCACAAGTGTACAGAAACTTCAGTATAAACACAGTTGCAGGTGCTAAAGAACAGTAGTTGATGAATAAGGGAACTATTAGCCTCTTGATTTCTCTGACTGCCAAATTCACATAATTATTAGGGAAAAAGCACTTTTCTGTGCAGAAGCAGACATTCTGCTGTTTGTTGATGACAATATATTAATATAAATGCAAATTATTGGGAACTAGACAATAAAATGGAAAATAAGCCCAGTGAATTTCTTCGTTAGCATAACTTACCTTGGAAATTTTATGCATTTTGTATTGATGCCCTCTTAAAGTGTATAATAGATTTGGAAAGGAGATAGAAACGAAATGGTTATGGTCATGAATTAGCACTGAAGACAGAAAGGTGATAAACATTTGGAAGTGATGAATAGTGTGAGAAAAGCATTTTTTCCACAGTTTCTTTTAATACACAAGAACCAAGTCATCATCTAATGAAATATTAATTTTAGGCCAGCAGTCTAATAATACACTTTTCTGTAAGTTTTATACAAGTAAATTCCAAAGCTTGTTTCTGTAGAATGATGTAATAAAAATTGAATGGGTTAAGAAATATGTGCCACATCTGGAAGATGAAGCTCCAGGAGTATAAATCGTGGTGGTCTGGGTGTGATTTCAGGCTCGGGAGTACTCTAACCTATTGGTTTGCTGGAAGCTGGAAAACTATGCTAGCACAACTGGCTTGTTTTCCTTTGTTTTTCCTTAAACACTGTGATGGATTGCTCTGCAGACAGGATGACTGATCTTTGTTGTCCTGACTTGTACAGATGTTCGTGTTACCAGGGAAGAAACACTAAAGGTTCATTTCCAGAGTAGAAAAAACCCATACTTGTTGCAAGAAGTGTGAAAAGACTACTTTTACATAGAAATGAAAGCAATTCTGACTTGTCAATTACTTTAATTAGTGTGTAAGGGCACCAGTGCACTTCATGTGGTTCATCTTGTGCATGACTGGGGAGGACTCATTTTTCTTGGAATGGAAGTTGTGTCTGCATAAGCTACTGATCTTCTGTGCCTTTTAGTAAAGGATTCTCATATGCTTGAAAACTTCACAGCTTCTTTGATCCTAATTCTGCAGAAGTTTGGGATTCTTTTTAAGTTGGACTTGTTGCTCTCTGACCAGTTATAGTAAATTTTTTGGAGGGAGAAAAAACCACAACCAAACAACAAACTATAGCAAAGTATTTTGCAGTGTTATAGGGTTCTAGGGCTTGACATTATTATTCTTTGAAAAATATCTCTTCCTGCACTGAAGAAATAGATGGGAGTTTTGGCTTTAATTCTTGGGATAGTGTAATTAAGTCGTTAGTATAATTTTGTTAATTTTACAAGAGTTAAACTCCTTAAAATAACTTTGCCTCTGTGAGTCAGATAAGGAATTGGAGAAGAGCATGGTTACTTTGTTTTGTCAATAAATTTCTCTCCTTCAGAAAGTTTTTTAAATGTAAGAATTCTCACCAACTAGCAGTTACTAAATATAGCTTTTCCTGCTTTTGTTTTATTTAGCATGTTAAATATTTGGTGTCCCAGACTCTTTTTTTCTTCCATAACTTCAGTAACTGGATCCTAATAATCCTAGTGGTCATTTTAGTCTTGTTGGACAACATCCATGCTGCTGGGCTGCCTGGATTTATATATGCATTTGCTGAAAGTGTGCTCTGCTTCTGGACAGCACAGGGAATAGAATTTTCCTTAGAGCAGTAATAGGGAAAAACCTGAAACTGAAAGAGAGTAGAAAGAAAAAAAATCATCACTGAACAGTTGAGGGAGAAACTGGTGTTTTTAATAACTGTTTGGTTTTTTTCTGAAATTTTAAGTGAGTGGCTGTAACAGTGAATGCTGTTGCATTTCTGCAATTGTCCAACTTGATTATATGGTTTCTCAAAAAGATCTGGGAAGTCTACAACTAGGCTTTCAGCAGTTCTGCTGAGACTCTGTGTTGGGACAGTTGATAGAGGACTTGACAAGGTCTTTCCTGTACCCTGAAAAATGAAACACTGATTGCTCAAGTAAGTACTACTGCATAGCTGATGATGTTTCTGATAGAAGTTGCACAAAACCAGAAAAGTAACTTCTAGTAAGGATCCCGTTACACAGAGTATTTAATTTTATGTACTAATATGTGTCTGTCTATTTAGATGGTTGTGAAAACTTTCATGGATATGGACCAGGACTCTGAAGAAGAAAAGGAGCTCTACCTAAATCTTGCTTTACATCTTGCTTCAGATTTTTTCCTCAAACATCCTGATAAGGATGTACGTTTGTTGGTAGCATGTTGTCTTGCTGATATTTTCAGAATTTATGCCCCTGAAGCTCCATACACTTCACCGGATAAACTGAAGGTAAATTAAATTAATCTCTTTTTCCACACCAGGTTTTTATACTCAGTGATTAATATAATTGGTTATGACTGGTTTTTTTTCCCTCCCTTTATTTCTGGCTCAGCCTAAGCAGTTCAAAGCTTTCACTTGATTTTGAGATATGATTGGTCAAGTCAATTGTCCATGAGATAAAGGGCTATACAGTACTCTTCCAATAACTTTCAGAGTTTTTGTATTTGTATTGAAAATAATCATTTTATTGAACTGTTATTGGGATTTGCAGGTAGTGAACTGTTACTTTAGAAATACTGATTATATATATTTTATCACAATCTCTTGCAAGATAGCTAATACCTTCACTTGGGGAAATACCCCTGTGTCTCCAATTAAACTACCAAGAGGAGGGTACTTGTATATTTATAGATAAAGGTTCTATTGAAGCAAAGATAAAGTACTTTTGTACAGAGTTTAATGATTTTTGATGTGACTTGGAAAATTCTGCAATTACAAACATCACTGATCCCACTAGATGGAGATGGTTGATAGAGAAATGTCAGGTTTGAAAAGGAAGCACAGATCTGCCCCATTTGTTTCAGAAAAAAAAAATTATATTGTTTTGTGGGTTTTTAAACTTTTTTTAGTAGAAATCTAACTTTGTTTCCAACTCGCAAAATCAACCTGTTTCCCTTGTGCAGTCAGAATCTAGAGTGATGAACTGAGTTTTAGGGAAAATCTACAAAAACCCAGATGAAAGTAACACTGAAAAATGTGTGCTTTTTTGTCTCCCCGATTTAGGAGTGTGTGTGTAGTCTTTTTTGTTTAGTTTGGTTTGGTTTGGTCTTTGTTTATTCCACAGTAGAATAAAAAGATGGTTGTGGTGGATGGTCTATCTATTATCACTTAAGAGGAAATCACTCAATTTCTCATCTAGTGGTTGCACCAGCAGTGCTTCCTAATTAGGGAAACAGTGCAGTTTCAACTTCAGTAGTACATCTTTTGTTAACAGACATACTGGAGAGATATCTAGGGATTTTTCTTAGCTCTGTTTTCTTAATTCTGAATTAGTATGTAATCAGAGGTACAACATCTATTTACCTTACTTATTGATTGCACCATCTTCAGCTGGAGATAAATACTAGCTTTCTCTACTGTGCTGTATTTAAATCTGGTTTTCAGGTGTCCTGATTTCTACTTCAGTTTTGAGTATATGTTTTTATTTGCTTGCTAGGCTTAGAGTTTTAATTTCTCTCTTTCTGAGTTGGGCAAACTAACTTCCTTCTTACAGTATTTGAGCTACCAAATGCTACTAAGCTTTGGATTTCATAGTGTACAGTATTGGAAGGTTTACAGTACTGATCTCATACCTGAAGTATAAGAATACTACAGCCACTGCTTGGACAGAGCTCTGAATGGATGAGGGACTTCCACTGCCAGCATTGAGTTCTGTAATCTGTGCGGATTTCAGAATTCAGTTTCTTGATGCAGTTTTCTAAACACGTTTGGAGAAATAAAGAAAAGCCAAACAATAGGGACCTTTGCCTAGGGCTACTGGGGTAGGTTTTTTGCAAACCCGTTTCCTCTGAACACAGCTTTTGTGGTTGCAGGACAAGCTCTGATAGAAATGTTGAAGAGTTCCCTCCACTTTATGACAGAGGTAAGAGGAAGAATGCTTCCTCTTGGGTTATATTTTGACACTATTTTTACCCAGTATTTAATATCAAATCCATACTGCAGCTGAGTCTATTCTTGTATGTTTAGCACCAAAGTTAAAAATGGCAAAGGGGAGTGCTGAAAAGCATTAATTTCTTGAGAGGAAAACATTTAAGATTTAAGTTTTTGCCCTTGCTTCAGACTCAGTGGATCTCTTTGTAACTTACATATTGTGCAAGTGAGATGCTGAGGGAAGGGATCAGAATCTCAGGTTTCCCTCTTTTATGTGTATCATCAGTATAAATCTTACATTCCTTGCTGATCGTTGAAAGAGCTTTGATAACAGGGATGGAAAATGCCATGAGTAGAATAAAAACTGCGCTGGAGTAGGTTTGCTCTTCTGGGATCTGGAAACTTTTAACTTTGAGCCCTCCTCAGTCCGTGTAAAGCTAAGAGCCCAAATCTCATTTTTTGATGGGAAGGTAATCTAATCACTTATATGTGTCAATTGAAAACAACTTGAACAGAAGGACTGTCTGTGTGTCTTTGCTGAAATGGAGATGTTAAAAAGTGTATATGGTAGCAGAACTTCAATTATCTGAAGGTGTCCTCTGGTGAGAGCCATGGCTCTGATGATTACTGAAGCCATTATGTAGTTAATTGGCATCAAGACAGCAATCCACAAGAAAAATTAAATATTTTCCCTGAAGTTGAAGTGTAAGCACTTCTGTTTTTAAAGTCTGGATTCTAATGTAGGCTTGCTTTATGCAGTCTGATGTGAAAACATATTGTCCAGTTGTGAAATTATTGCGATTTTTTATCTGCAGCCAAAGTTTATTTTAGCCTGTGTTTTGAATTTATAAATGCGTGTTCAAATAGTATGTTATGTGTGCTTAAAAAAGGGAAACTGTGCTTAAAGAGAAAAATGTTTGGTCATAGTACACGAAATACTAAAAATTAACGAGTACTTCTGAGTCTAGTCTATCTTGCTTTCTTTAAAACAGGAGTAGGAAAAAATAGTTTAGGAGTAAATGCTTACTTTGTCAAACCATGCTGCTTTGAAGCATTCAGGTGTTGGACTTCCTGTACATGTATGCTATTCATTAATGCCTGCAGTTATATACAGCACAGTGATGAGAACTTTCTTTGGAAAATTAGTAGGGTCTTTGAAACCTATTCTGTCGGTAAGTATTGCATACTGAGCTACAGGATAAAAAGTAAGGTACTCGGTTAAAGGAACTGATGGAGATTTACCTCTACAAGTGAAGTTTAACAGAAATAATTAACATAGAGCATGGGTGCTGAGATTAAGTAGTTATGTTTGGCATAGGTCAGTCTGTCACATGCCCCCTTTCTTCTTCAATTGATTCTTACTCTTCCATGAGACTCAGTTTGTATGTCTTCTAAACTTTACAGAACCTTCCAGTGTACTGGTTTTCCATAAGACAGCATTCATTTTGGGTGGGGACTGATGACCTGCTAGTGTTCAGCACTAGTTTTTAAAGGAGGGATTCTCCAGATGGGCTTTTGCCTGGGGACTGAATGCCCCTGGGTGGTTGGGGACCACGAGATGTGTCCTTTGTCTTTTGGTTTAATTTCAGCTAATGAGTCTAGATTGTGTGCTCTGTAAGGGGTCTGAAGTGTGAACCAGGCAGTGATCCTTCTGATCATCCTTAGCTCTTCAAAATCACAGTCTCGATCCAATTTAAAACATCAATGTAGTTGTATCTCCAAACCGTGTGTTTGCTGTGCTTTTTGCCGAGAGGTGGTGATGTCACATGTAATCTAGTTCTTGATTTTACCTAGAACCATAGTAAGTGCTCAGCTTAATGATTAAGGCTGGATTTCGTGGTTATAGTGTTAGAAAAAAAGGAACCCCATTCTTATCTTTTGTCTGGATATTATTACTGGGGGACTTAGGGGAAATGGTCATTTTGAAAATGTTACAGAAAAGCTTTATAGACTATTTCTAGGATAGTTTTTTCAGGATTAACAGTAAGGCTTTCTTGTATTTATTATGGCAACTTTATACGTCTTGGAATTTATTTGATTTACACCTCGATTGTTAGATGAAACATAGATACAGTTGAGGCTGCGAACAGTGTTTCTGGTGATACTTACTTCTAAATATTTTGATTCAATATAGTAGTTGTGAATTTGTTGTTAATTATCTGAATGTAAAAAACATTTAAAAGATACCTTCCTATGTTTCCATTCTGTTCATAATTGACTATTTGTTCCTTATAACCTGCTTCAATTTACTCTGTGTGAGACTTTTTCTGAAGGAGTCTTCTGGTGGTGAAAGTTGACAGAGGAAGCAGGAGGAGCTTGGTTTATTAGTTTTTTGCAAGAGATGTGATCTGTGTCAATAGCATGATGACTGAGAAATGCACAAAGAATACAGAGTAAACATAATAATACTCTTAGGAAAGATGTAGTTGCCTACTGCTATTTTCCCCTTCTTTTGAAACTCATTGTAATATGAAGTAAAAATATTAAATTCATTGTCCTGCTGAATAATAATCTCTTGACTTCTGCAGCATGCCAGCCAGTTGCAGCTGTGTTTGTCAAGTTGAGTGCTTTTCTTTGGAAATGGAAAACATTTGTTTCCTTAGGAAAAGGTTACTTTCTCAACCCTTTAAAGAAACATGAAGTATTTTAAAATTACTCCTTGACATTTTCCGTGATGTTTTTGTAGATGATCTTCTTTCGGATAGTGAAATGGTGTCTGTCATTTCTGCATATTTTGTAGTGACTGAATAATACTAGTAACTTAAAAAAGTAATTATCTTATTTTGAAGGTTTAATTGCAGTTGATTGAATAACTAGCACTTCTTTCTTTTCAGGATATATTTATGTTCATAACAAGGCAACTTAAAGGTTTAGAAGATACAAAAAGCCCCCAGTTTAATCGATATTTTTATTTGCTTGAGGTAAGCTTCATAACTTAATTCATAATAACTGTTAAATGTAATCTTTCAATTTAATCTTGTATTAACTATTCCTTTTATTTTTTTTTCCTGTTCCAAATCAGAACATTGCTTGGGTCAAGTCTTATAACATATGCTTTGAATTAGAGGACAGCAATGAGATTTTTACACAGCTGTATAGAACACTGTTTTCAGTAATAAAGTAAGTATTGTCACCCCCAATTACAATATATTATTGCATGATTAAGGTCAGTTGCTTCTAGCAAAGCTGTTCAGTGTGACTTTTAGCATTAATGAGCTTAGTTTTGTAATTCAGTTTAACTAAAGGTAGCAGTGTAAATACAACATGCTGTCAGTTTTTTCTCTTTTAATGAAACAAGACACACTGTGTATCATCTTTTTTTCCTAAGAAACTTAGTTTTGATTGTCATTTACTGCATTAATTTTATTTTGTTCTTGAAATTGAATGGTGCAATATGCAATTCTAAGGAATTTGGAGGATTATTGCTGTAAAAACATGAGTCAGAAAGTAGTGGACACTGGAAGGTATTGCTAGAGGTAGTCTAGTCTTTTCCCTTTGCTCAAACCAGGTCAGCTTGAGCAGATTGCCTGGAACTGTAGCCAGCTGGGTTTTGGGCATCTCCAAGGATGAAGAGGCTGTGCCGTCTTTGGGCAACCTTCTAGTACTCAATCACCCTTTTACTTAAAAAGTTTCTTATGTTTAAATGGTATGTCTTGTATTTCACCCTGTGCCTGTTGCCTCTTGTTCTCTGACTGGACACCACTGAGTGTGTGGTGTCAACACAGTCTTGCCCTGTCTTCTCTACTCCTAACATCAGGTATTTAAACTTAATGATAAGTTCTTTCCTAAGCCATCTCTTCTCAAGGCTAAAAAAAGATGTCAGCTCTCTCAGCCCCTCCTTCCATGAGAGCAGCTCCAGGCCCTTAATCATCTTTATGAACCTTTGCTGGACTGAGTCCAAGATGTGTGTGTCCCTTTTGTGCTGGGAAGACCAGAACTGGACACAGCACTCCAGAGGAAGTCTCCCCAGTGCTGGGTAGAGCAGAGAGATGTTCTAATACACTGTCTTTTCATGATAGGGAGAGATGCAGTCCTCTTACTACAGTACTGAATGAGGAGAGCATGAAATTCAAGAATGATGGTATATGCAATCAAGGAATTGAAGTATTTTGATTTCTAAGAAAACTTGTGATTTGCTTGTTTTATTCCATGTTGTTTGGCATCACCACAGGGAGTACTCTGAACAGAAGTTGTACTTTATATAGATGTTACACTAAGAATTTTTGTTTTTAATTTCAGCAACGGTCATAACCAAAAAGTACACATGCACATGGTTGATCTAATGAGCTCTATCATTTGTGAGGGAGATACTGTGTCGCAGGAACTTTTGGATACAGTGTTAGTTAATCTAGTGCCAGCACATAAGGTAAGACTTAGTGGCTTATGTTTTGTTTTGTTTTATTACTTTTTTTGTAATTGTGGTTTCTTGGATGTATGTGTTCAGATGTGTAGATCTCATTAAGAGAATGACTGTAGCAAATGTCTTTGTATTATCTGGATTTCTTTTAGCAAACAAGTAATTTTAATAGCCAGAAAATTCAGTCAAGTTTCATTGCTCTGATACACTTGCCATAAGCAAAGGATCAGTGATCACAGTAATCTAAAAGGTTAAATGTCATACAAATTTAAACTCAGGTTTTTTATATGCTGTCAATGCCAGTAGAATGGAATAGAGAAGTTACATATATCCTTTGGAAAGTTTTTAAGTCATGTAATGCTGTATCAACAGTTCAAACTAAGCTGCTGCCCTAAGTGGGAGGGAAAAAGTTGTTATGACTGCTGGTTTGTAATTGGCTCTGTTGTATTTCAGAAATGTTGGCTTGGTGTTATTGGTATGTTTCTGATGCAGCCATAGAATTAAAACTGTGTGCAGAAATGGTGGTTTCTGAAGAGCCCAAGGAATGGCTGTCTAACCTTAATGAATAATGTCATGTTAAAAAACATGTCTACTGTAGATGAACTAAAGGAAAAACTTCAGAACTGTGCATGTGTTGTGATACTTCGATGTTTAAAAGGCATGGAAGTCTGACTTCTTAGTTCAGGAAGCTAACTGTGTCCTACTGAAATCTCATGGGCTACTCACTTGTAAGTTGTGTATGACAAAAAAAGATTCTGGGGAATGTATCTTTAGCTGTATTTTGGACACTTCTAATAGCTTTTTTTTTTTTCTTAAACTATGTTCAGGAAAGTGCTAACTACTGTAGTTTCTGAAAAGTGTAAAGTTAAGTAGTTATTAACTGAGAGATGTTTTGGAATGCCTACTAGTCTGCCTTTACTAAAAGCCATCAATTTCAGTAAATAAATAGCACATAAATTATTTTTCTATTGACAGTGAAAGACTAAATGCTTAGTATAGATCAGTAACTTTTTTCGTCACTGGAAATGTTTTAACTGTGTCCTTCAAGGAGTTTAATACTTCTGTGCCAGGACTAGACTGAAATTTGTGTGGCTAAAGTCCAGATTTACGAAGTAAAGCTTTGGAATACAAAAAACAAGAGCAAGACTATGCAAAATACTTCAGTTTGTGTTTTCTCAGTTATTAAGAATGTATTGTTTCATTGTGTCATTTGTGTTCAACTTGATTTGACTGTACTATTTTTATGTTTTATGTTTAATAAATTGACTTTGAGTTGAAGAATTTGCATCCTGTTAGGATGTCTGTAGCATTAAAACAATTCTGTTTCATAGTGGATTTAAAATTACTGACTGAATATTGTAATCAGGATAATGTATTTGGGGGTTTGCAGTTTCTGCTGCTTTTAATTGAAGTCCCTTTTTGGACAGGATGCTCATTTATAGCCTGCTTTCTAACTGAAATAGTTACATCATGTCAGACTGTATTCTGAGTACATTTACCTTTGTTTTATTTTTTTTCCCATACTAATGAAAAGGAGCTTCTAATATTCTTCTGTTTCATCTCAAAATCTCCACACAGTGTTTATTCAAAATTTTGGTCGTCTACCTACTTCTGTGGCTACTGATGTCAAGTTGGAAAAGTGTAATAAATTCAGAGTTGAGAATTTTTCCACTCTTCCATTGAGCCCAAAACTAGAAGGAGATTAAGGATAAGGTCCACCATAAAAAAGACCTGTGTCTTGGCTGACCTCACTGTTCAGCTGTGTG
>QWTY01029778.1:0-13054 GCA_008033365.1 Pseudorectes ferrugineus | reverse complement strand
GAGCAGATAAGAGAGAAAGTGTTTTCCTTGCCTTTTTCTAGTGACTTTTTATGTACTTGTCCTTTGCAGCTCATGCTGTCCCACTTAATGCCTTCAACCTTGCCCCTAAGATCATGTATTTTGACCAGATGCACTGATTTGTAGACTTCTTTTTCCTGCCGTCTCACACCTTGTCTTGAATTGCAGGATCTGAAGCTGGCAGCTGAGGCTGGCCTAATATGTTGGCATAGAAAGATCACTTCGGAAGTCTCTCATACAATAGATCATTTTTTTCAGCACTGCGATCCTCATGATTCAAACTCTGTCTATGATCCTCTGACAGCTATAAGAATGATGCAGGAGGAGAGAGAGGTCACCAAACAGAGAGCCAAGAATACAACAGTAAGAGTAATATGCTCTTTTGAGAGTGGGAGCACAGACAGGGTGTGATAAATGGATACAGGCTGTGATGACAGTCCAGCAGGTATTTAAAAGCATTTTGCTGCCATCTAGTACTTTGTATTAGTAGAAGCATTACTCTTTGGAAAAACACTAGGAAAAGAAAAGAATAACATACAAAAGTAAAGGTCCCAACCCTAAATATGTGACATCTAGTATGAGCTTCCTATGTCAGAATGGAGGAACGTATTGTGTGAGCCAATATCTCTGGGATACCACTGTCCATATGGGAATTAAATCCGTAATGTAGCAGTATTTCTGCGAATGGTAATAAGGCTTTTCTAACCTGCTCTAAAGCTGTAAGCATAAGGGACATACTAATTGCTTACTGCAGGATCTTTAAGATGTACTGTTGATAGTGCATGTATCTTCCTAGTTCTAGTATCTTCCTAGTCCATCCACTTTTCTCAAAGTCACTGGTCTAGAGTGGTCTCTGAGAGTCTGGACCCATCCAAGCTCAGTTTCACAATGTATCTGTGAAATGTGTCAGTCAAAACATTGTCCCTAACACAATCCAAGGACTTGTTGTATGATATTTGCCCTGTACTCCTCCTTCATTGGAAATGTATGCAAAAAGCCTCTCATTAACACACCATGCATGGTGCTTTGGCTTATTCTACTAGCTATAAAGAAAAACCCTAAACTTAATCAGGCAGGAGATACCTCTCTGAAAAAACCTTATTCTATTGAACTTCTATACCCAGAAATACGCATTCCCTTGCAAAATACAAAGAATGTCTGTTTCTATCCATGGCAGGTACTCATAAATAATCCTTACCTTTATGCTAATATGGCAACCATTTTTAATTTTATCTCACCAAATTTCCTTCGTGCTATTTAAGTACTATTCAGCAGACTCATGAATTATGTCCTATCATGATATAATTGCCTGGGTTTCCTGAAATGGACTGTTTGTGTCAAAGTTAGTGTCTCTCAAGTAACACTGTTGAGATATCCTTGACACTTAAACATGGAACTGACAAGCCTAAAAATCACTTTTAGGATCCTAAAAATCAATTTATGCATTTCACCCTCTAAATCTTCAGTAGAGAGAATTTGTATTCTTTCCTACATCTGTTTCCAAATAACAGAGGAAAAAAACTTTCGCACATAGCTGAGGGACATGATGAGAGAATGTAGGAGTGCCGTAAACTGTGCAAATGTCTTCCTTAAAAATTAGCGTTTATGATACACGTATGTCACTTTAACACAGCAGCTACGTATACATGTGGGAAGGACCCTAGTATATTGCCCTTTCGAGAACAGTTAGTTCTCTCTGTTGCTGTATTGTGGCTAGAGATCCAAAAATAAATTTCTGGCAAATAAATACCAAATAAAAGTCCTTCATCCTGACATTTTTTACAAATGCTTATTGCTGTCGTCTCAGCCTTGGTAACCCATCTACAGACCCAAGATAGACTGAGATGTACATAAGTGGATGCACAAATACAAATATTAGTAAGAGATGGGGTTTTCGCCACCTTCTCTCATGAGGACTAAGTTGCAGTATTTTGCAGAGCTCCACTCAGCTATGAAGAGTGATGTAAATTCAGGGATTAACACAAAATATATTTATCTTTAGAAGATACAAGCACTTTTTATGCATTGAGATATTTTGACCTTCCAGATAACTTGCCTCCAGCACAGTAATATCAAATAAGGATGTTCAATTTACTTTCACACTGTGATTCTGTTTCTGAAATCTGTCGTGCTTGGAAAAGGCTCTGTAACCTGTCTGCATCTACAGACAACAGAATATAAAGGGATTGTTTTGTCTGCATGACCGTGAGCCTTGGCTTTACATTTTATGTATAATTTAAATCCTCCGAAGTGTTTTGATTGCATTTATTTTTAGTTCTCATTTGGAAGTGTAAACATTTGCTGCAGGGTTTTAAAACATCTGTTGTTTTTTAGCACAAGAAATGATGGATACTGGATGCTTGGTGTGAGAGAGTTATTGGATAAAAAGATATATTAAAATTGACTGGCTTACAGATTAGAGCTAGGTTTGGAATTCAAATGCCTCCCTATATTTCACATAAGCTTTTAAAGTAAAGGGGTACAACATTAGAGACACTGGAAAAGTGCTATTCAATATTGGTTTTGACTCAACAGAAAATATTTATCAAATTCCTCACTATTAAAAAATATGTTTTTGAAATCATATATGAACACAGAATGTGATTTGGAAAGAAATGATTGGTTAGTAATTAAGCTGCTTTCTAGTTCCCTTTTTTTTCATAGTATCTTGCTGTTTTTTGTGCTTACTGGGTTATGAAATTCACTTTTATCTAAATACAACATTAGAAATTTATATAAGCTAAACCTGTGTGTAGTATATGATGACCCATTATGCTCTGGCATAAGAATATTTTTAGTACCTTTATGTTGCTTATTTTTCAGTTAACTTTAGAGAAGACTATTACATATAGATTGTCTTTAATATAGATTTAACTCTCTTGTCATCATTGAATTTTTTCCTATTTGTATTGTAAGTGAAATAGTGTGGCACTGAACAGAAGCATGGGACTGTTGTATCTTGCATTACACGAGACTCCAAATTGCCAGTTGCTGAAAGCCTGTGGGCTTCACCATGTGCAAAACAATGATGTTGTCAGCTCTGACAGAGAGCAAAGTGACAACTGCTCCCATGGACAGCACTCATTCCACAACGTAGCTGCACTTGTTGGGCCCACAAGAAAAGCCATAAGGGTAAAACCAGCTCCAGCCATGCAGAACTAGGAAGCATCAGTACATAATTTCCCAGGGCTGTGTATGTACTTGGTCTGCCACTGCAGAGGAAATGACAGCTTTTGGAAATGAACAAAAGAGTAGGTCACTTTTGCATAGATTGCCTGCCACATTCTGTGTTTCAGAGCACAGGTAGGCGGGCAGTTGTATAATAAATGTGTTCCCCCTCTCACCTTAAGGATTGCCCCACAAGTGCTGCTCTACTATGGCTTTGTTTGACTGAGATCACAGGAATTTTGCTGGACTCATTCAAACCAAATTCTTGACAGTTTTGCTAGCTTGAACTTCTGGTGAGGTAAAAATTTGTCGTGCTGCAGTGGAGCAATGGACAAAAGTTGAAGGAATTGATATAAACATTAATATCTACCCAAATTTTCAGTGTTTTCTCTGCACGTCTTTGTGAGCTTAGGACAATATTTAAATACGTACTAATAATGAATGCAGAATCTACTACTGAATTTTAAAAAGAGGTTCCATTAAATCATCTACAGGAAGTTACTGTGGGTGATGAATTGTGTCAGATCTAGCAAGAAAGAATTTCATTACATAAATGAAGATATCCCAGAGAGACTTCCAGTTAATACAAGGAAGAAGAAGAGAATACAGCTAGTCTTAAAATGTCTTAAACCATTTAAAGCAAAGTAAAGCCAGATGTTGGTGAAATATGTGCTAATTTATGCATAAAAATAGCAAATTTATGTTTCAGTCTGAAAAATGCGGTGCATACTTGTACCTCCTCAAAACAAAGCTGGCAAGAAAACAATTCTACCTCAACTCGTTAGAAAGCATGTAACCTTTTCACTGGAATGAAACTCAATGTGCCACTTTATTGCAGAAAATAACAGGGAATTCTTTTAGTGTAATGTAAGATTAGTGATGGTCAAAAACATTAGGATGTGGTATTTACCTCAATTTATTACTTCTTACCTTTCTGGTCTGTTTTAGACAAATCTCTATAGTCTTTGGAGCCTGTACTATTTTATTTTCCTAGTTCATCTCTTATATGGGAAATCTTTTGAAATCCCTAGGTGTATAGGAGAGGAGCTGATTCTGAACTGGCTATTTAATAACATAAGCCTCTAACCTTAGTCTGAAGGGATGAGATCTACTTACCCAGCTACTCTGAAATAAGGGGTGGAAATAAACCAAAAGAACTAGTATGGCAACTTTCTTGTTTTTGGACTTTTGCTATGAAAGACAGTGGTGGCCATTGTGTTGATAATGTGGCAATACAAATTTTTTCTTCATTGATTCCACCAGGTGAAATGCCTAATTTCGACTTTTTTGAGAGACATGAGGTCTGCAACTTCATTTTTTTTAACAATTGCAGAGCTTTCTTTCACTCAAAAGCTGTGCCTTGTATGGCTTGTGATAACACAGAGAGGAGGAAGAGCCTCTTCACGAGCACACAGGCACATATGGGTGAGACATTCTTTCCCACATAGTCTGAGCATCCAGTAATATTCCCAAGCAAAGGTTTTTGCTAATTGATTTGCATCCACAATTGCTAGATGGAAATATGACAGAAAAATAAACAGCAAGTAAAGAAACAACTGTATAACAGGTCACAAAATAAAATCTTGTCTCTTTCTCTTAATACGTTTCAAAAAGTCACTGCAGAAAATTAATCTTGGTCAGTTTTCTATTACTAATTTGCTCTGCATATTACTGTGATGGAAAATCTCTGGGTAACATTGGCTTTTCAAGGGGTTTCTTAGTAAGATCATAAAAATATACCAAGCTCAGTTGTCCAAGTGGGCTTCTTCATTGAGGGCATGGCCAGAGCAACTCTCACAAGCTCAGCACAAGCATGAACTGATAAATATTTGGGATTTTGTTCAATTTTTCCATAACAAAAATGAGCTTAATACATTACTAGGCTAAGCACATACCACTATAGAGCAGAAAAAAGAGACTGCTCATTTTATTTTTATTCAATGGATAATTTTTTCACAACCCACTTATTTGTAAGATCATGATGGTAAAGTAATATATTTTATTCTTCAAATTAAAAAAAACATTTTCATTAACACTGAATATGAATTTCTAATGGAAAATACATTTTTTTCTGCTCTGACTATCACATATTTATATAAAGAATTAATTTAACCAGAAAGAAAATCTTTTTTATAAAAAAAATTAAGTAGACCAAAGAAAATCTAATTAACTAAATTACTGCAACAACTAAATGAATAATTTTCCATGACTTCCTGACTCTTGAGAGCCTTGCTACAATGTCCTATTAATGTCCTCAATTATTAATACTATTAGTTAAAAAGCAGTGACTTTTTAAAGCATGTTTATTACCCTACACATTTTTTGTAGCCAGCTGTAAACTATCCTGGATACATACTAAATAATAAAAAACCCACAGTTATTCTAGCTGTAGTGAGTTCTTTTCACTCTCCTCCATTTGGCAGAACAGATTATCTCAGTGATAATATATTTTTAGCTGTAATGTAACATGGAAAAAACCCATAGTAAATAAATGCACTAATATATTCCAGGGCAGAAAACTTACTCTGAACGTGGACAAAGCAAATTTAACAGTCTAGGTGATGAAGTTTGAGAGTCAAATTAAAAAAGCTGTGTTTTTATCACTCTGAGCTGTGTGGTTATTCAATAATTCCAGCTTGGAAAGTCTGCTTCAGGTCTACATGACATTTGCTGTTGGAATGAGTCCAAAGAAGGGCCATAAAGATGCTCAGAGTACTGGAGCACCTCTCCTATGGAGACAGGCTGAGAGAGCTGGGATTGTTCAGCCTGGAGAAGAGAAGGCTGTGGGGAGCACCTTCCAGTACCTAAAGGGGCCTACAAAAGCACTGGTGAGGGACTTTTTACAAGGGCATGTAGTAATGGGACAAGAAGGAATGGCTTTACACTGAAAATGAGTAGGTTTATATTAGATATTTGCAAGGAGTTCTTGACTATGAGAGTGGCAAGGCACTAGAAAGGATTGCCCAGAGAAGCTGTGGGTACCCCATCCCTGGAAGTGTTCCAGGCCAGGTTGGATGGGGCTTTGAGCAACCTGGTCTAGTGGAAAGTGTCCCTGCATGTGGCAGGGGGCTTGGAAATAGATGGTATTTAAAGTCCCTTCCAACCCAAACTGTTCTATGGTACTACAATATGATTAGTAACTGCAATTTGATCATATACATAATCCATATGTAATTTAAGCCTGTGGACAGTAGAATGCTTTGTCTCTCAACAACAGCCATCTGGAACTGTGATACTATAGTTTCAGATGACTCTAAGAGTTTCTGTTTGAATTTAAGTGTTTTATCTTCTGAAATGTTTACTTACTTACAATAGATCAGAATCATCACCTACTTCCACTGTCATCCAAACAGACATCTGTTCTTGTAGCACTAGTCTGATATGGAGATGGTCTCCAGGCCATCCCTGCACTTCATCCCCTTCTAGTCTATGTTTCTCTTGTCTGGCTGCTCTTTTGTTTTTTTCTTAAGGGTCTGTTTCTTGGTGTGAGACTTTTGGGACACTCAGAACAAAAGAAAACAGCCACAGCATCAATACGGCACTACTGATTCTGCAAGGGCCTTGTGCAAGGTCAAGAACTAATTTCTGAGCTGGTTCCTGATCTGACATTCGTAGAGAAGAATATTACTCTTTGACCAGAATACCCTCTTCAGTAGAAAACAGAGAAGAAATAAACTCGCAGTCTCTCATCAGCTCCTTTGTTAAAGCAACAGGGAATGACAATTCTAGGACCAACTTTGAAATGCATATTTGAATGGGCTCAGCAAAAATCTGCTTTTTAATGGAACATGTGTTTTATATGCAATGAGACAGATGGTCCAAACAGACACATCATGGCAAATCCTATTTCTATGGCAGAGAGACACAAAATCAATGTGAATGGGAGTTCATTTTAAAATGACTCATTAAATTACAAGTTTCACTTCTATCTAAAGATATGTAATCTGTTCCTGTTGCAAGATGGATTGTTGAAATTTATACTTGTGAATTATTGTAATTAATTAATTTAATAGCAATGGCAAAAGAGAAATGGACCCTAATAGCACTTCTATTCAGAAAAGGCTCTGTTATACCTAAGCAGTCCCATTGACTTCATACTTCATTCTCAAAAAGAGCAGGTGTATTGAAACAGATGTTTGCAAATGCCTAATAGGAAATAAATGCGTCAGATAAATTGCATCCTCCTTCCTAGCTTGGTTAAATATATAGGCTGTGGATCACAAACCCATCTACAATATTGTACTTGAGTTTAATTCCTTTGGGGGAAGTAAAATGAAGTAATATTCTTGGAAAAAGGGAATCAGATGAAATCTGAGATGTTCTGAGATATTATTTCATAAAATAAGAAACAGAGAAGCTGGAAAATTTTGCAGACAGTCATTTTTAGAGCTATATTCCTGCTCATGGTCTTAGAGTATGTTCATTGAGGAGCTGAAATGTGTGTAACTTTACATGGGATTGGTTCAAGTTCAAAGCAGCGGAGCTTGCTACGAAGTGTTAAGAGGTATTATAGAAAGACAATGATAAATTACTAATTTCAATTAAAGAAACTATGTTTGCAAGGTGAAGTAGCATCTTTCATATTTTCAGGTAGAAGTAAGATCTTTATCAGACATAGCTTCCTTTTTCCAATGCTCCAATAGGTAAACTTTCTTGCTTTTATCTGTAAGTCTGACTGGATCTGACAGTTGTTTCTGTGTCACAGAGGTCAGAAAGACCATGATTTACATTATGAGGCTGAATAGCAGAGTGTTGTGATATTACATAGTATTTTCTTTTCTTTCCTTAAAACTTACTGCAAGCCATTCATAAATTCTTCTTCTTTTATGTATGTGTTTCTTTTATTTCTTTTTAATTTGCCTTGCATTCTTATTCTTCCTGAGGGAATTAAAAATTAGGTTAAAATCAAAGTTTCCCTGCTTTGAAGGAAAACAACATTTATTAAAAATTGTATTTTCCACTGGGAAATTATTCTATTAGGAGGTTGTCACCTTTTTCTCTCTTTCTCTCTCTCTATCTGGACACTTACGTAAGACTTGTCTTACAAGATCACACCAGCAGAAAAAGAGAGGGAAAATTGACACCACTTGGCTTACTAGGAGATGTATGCAGAAGACAAAGTGGAGGCTGAATCAAGCAAATATAAACTTTTCTTTCAGTCTAAAAACTAATTGGAATGCAAAACAATGTCTGTATAGGCTTGAGCTGTCTCAAAGGTCAACCATTTTCCACTGGTTACTTATTCATGCCTTGTTTCATAGTTTGGAGTTTCTTGTCATTGTGAAAAGCAGAGGTTCATCGACCCATTAGTTGAGCCTTTGGTATTCTTCAGACCGTGATGAATGATTGTCCATGTAACTGCTGCTCTGTGCTCACTTTCAACTACATTACTGTCCCTGGACATCTTTCTAGCATGCAGGAAGCAATAGTGACTTTTCAGTGTTTAGAAAATGGGCTGGAAAAACAATCAGAGGAAATTTTCCTACTGTAATTTTAAACTCTGTTTTAATACTCAAATCAGAAAGGATTCAGAAAAGGCTAACACTCTTATTTGTGGACTGGTAAGGATAAAAGTATAATAAAAGAATGTAGCATAACATAATTTATGCTACATTTACTGACTGCCCAGCATAATTTACTGTAGGGAGTTTTGAGCTAGCTAACAGAGCTAATGTCCAATAAATTAGCTAGTGGCAGTACACAGCAACATGCAGTTTTGCATGCAAGGTAGCAAGAACATTAGGTTTAAAATAGCATTTTGGTCTGTTCAGTGTGTTAAAATACATTTCAAACATGACAGAAACAAAATGCTTCCCCTTTTGATGAACATTTCAAATATGTGAGCTTTTGTCTGAGGGTACAACTGATGGGACAAACAGGGCAGAGTGCTGTGGCCGTGTTGATTCAGCTTCTCCTTGCCTGCTGTGTCTCCTTCAAGACACAGTGTGGCACAGGCACTGGCCTAAGACAACTGTCAGGTGAAGTGTGAAAAAACCCTTTCATGGTGTCAACAGGACAGAAGACAAATAGTCTGGAAGTGTTGGCAGCAGAAGTTACTGCATGACACAATGCAGTCTTCCAGCATTTCATATTCAGCCCTACCTCCTTCCAGTTCTGATACAACTTCTCCTTTTTATCTTAACAACACCCTGCCACTCTAACATCAGTGGAAATCATTCACTTGCTCTTTCCATTAGGCCTTGCTTCCTCCATGACATACAACAGCAAACTGGTCTGTAAGCTCCTGGCGATCCCATCAGAGTACCTGCCCTTCAGACCCAAGCCATGCTGTTTCTACTTGGAATTTTCCTGTACTCCCATGCTTCACTCCAGCCTTCCAATTTTCTGTAGACTGATGATTGGTGAGTTACCTGAAGCCTGATTTTTATCTCAATGGCTGTTTTCTACTGGAGTTCTCTTCTCTGATTTGCCTTAGCCTCTACCATCTTATCCAGGTGGATTTATTTCACACATCTCTCAACCTCTAACTCCAACACATGAATGTGACTGAAAGATGTCTCAGATCTTCAGCTTTCTTCTGAAGAAGCAGGAAAAAAGCTCAATATGCTTCCACCATTTCATCTGTTTATTGAATAATACCAACTTGGTTAACTATTGCAACAAGTTAACATCAAGCTACTTCATGTGGGTGTATATTGGCAAGTTCTTTGGGCCTTGCATTATAAAAATTTTTTCTCCATTTCTTTCCTGTTAGTCCACTGACATCACTAGTGAACTGACTGTAAAGTTTCCAGAGAAGAACAGAAAATCTTCCTGACTGAAACAGCAAATCTGATAATCACTTATAGAGGAGTAAGTTTTCAATTCCTTTCAATTTCTTAGAGGAAAAAAAAGGAACCAAAACAACCCCCAAACCAAACCCAACTACCTCAATGCTGGCAGCTAATGGAACTTTTTCAATTTTATTTTATTCATAAAAGAATATGGGTTAAGAGAGGAGGATTTAACTGCTTGACAAGAGCACTTTCCAGAAACCTCAGGAAGATCAGAGGCTTTCATGAAACCTGACCAGTTGCAGTTGCAGAAAGTTTAGACTGTGACCAGAAGTGTGATGCACCTTAATAAAAAGAATTAGCAAGACTTAAAAAGGTTTTAGTGATTTTAATTTCTACAGGAGTCTCAGTAAACAACTCTGATTAAAGTGTGACAGTTCAATGAAACCTGTGGGCATGATACAAACAGAGTATGAACAGTCTTCATTATGAATGCAGTAAAAATTACAGATTTCATGGTATTCAGGAAATTAAGATACTTGTAGGAAAAGATTCTGGAAATGAAAAACCACAGCTCAATAAAGTCTGCTTTTAGTTACATATCCCACTGGATAGAATGCTGAAATAAACAAACAAAAAAAACCACCCCTGACTGTTTTAATTCATAAATTGGAAAAGTCACTGAAAATTTCGTTTGTATAACTGCATACAATTTTAAAACTCACTGATAAGGTTCAAGCTGACTTAAGTACAATTAAACATATTTGAAAAAGTCTTTTTGAAATGAAGTTAATGGAAGAAATTGTATCCTTCTCCAAGGATTACTTACATGGAAGTAAAAACCCATTAGGGTGATTAGAGACAGCATAAAACTCTATTAGAGTTGCAAGATTTTTACCAAAATTGGTATCAAAAGGATTTGCACATATGTTGAAAATCTATCAAACTATTTTGTTAATGGAAAAAAAAATTGTTGTAGAATAAAGAAAGTCTCTCTATTTATATATTGATTACTAGGAATGATTTCCATATGCATGGGACTGATAATCAGTCTGGAGAAGTTGTGTTAATTAAGATAAATTGATAGCTGCTACCGAAATAAAGGACCTTGGGAACACACTGAGTTAATTTCACCAAGATGAAAATGTATTTTTTCATGGAGTATCATTTATTCTGACTCACAATCTGGCTGGTGGAAATGTTGTCTTTGGCTTTCACTCAGGAAAATGATAAAAAGTAATGTTGAGTTCTAGTCCTCCACAAAATAATGTTAAGTAATCTTAAATCTCAGTGCAATATAATGAAACCCGTATACCTAAACTATATCTGAACTTCAAATCAGACAATTTGGTTTAGAATATTTTGATGTTATTGATCCTGAATGCTTACCAGCCTGAACTGAAGTTCAGTTTTGCTATGGTGGGGACAACTTTCTATAACAATTGTCATTGTTTTCCTTAAAAACCTCAAAAAAAAGAGAACTAATGTAATGTTCATAAGAAATTCTGCATACTTTACGCAACTATTCTGGAGATTGACTTCCTTTAGAACCAGAACAGCTTTTGAGAAAAAAAAAAAGAAAGGGCAAACCCACACCCCATACTTCCTTCTTGAGTCTGCTGGTGTCCACAGCTGAAAGCAGCCATGACGTGGTTTCAGCAAACCTTTTTGAAACAGCTCGAGAGAAGCTATCAGTATTTATTGGCCAAAAATCTCATCTTCTTAATGTGTTTGTAGAAGAAAACAATTTTGCAGCAGTCTCATAACATTTGAAACTAATTAAATAAATGATGAATTGTGGCTTTGGATTCTTATCTGAATGCACTAGAGCTGTAGCCTGATAGGTATTCTATTTACTAGGTAGAACTTGTGTTATGATTAATTTTCTGCTAATGTTTTTAGTTCAAGTTCTCTCAACTGAAAGATATCTCAGACAAAAAAAATCTGATATATTTAGAAGAAAAACTGTGAGCCAATAAAATTCATCCAGAAGATTTTATGCGTCCATCTCATTTTATCTCAGATTGCAGCATCAGGGATTAATTTATTTATTCAGATAAATGCTCACATTTCTTGAGAAAGTAAATTACTGTTTATTGACTCTGTGAAGGGAAATTCAACACCAGACTGTAGACTCCCAGGGTCTGAAATCAAAGGGATAGCTGTAATGCAGGATTTGTAACACAAAGAAATGGAGAGAGATATGTGCTTTTCTTAGGTTCATCGGTTTTCTTTAATTTCAAAAAGATACTGCTGGTTTAGTTATAACATCTAATTACTCGATACAATGTTTTCTGAATTGTGGAGCTAAGCTTCAGTGATGTCACGCCCTTTGTGTCACCTGGAGTACTGCAGCCGGGGAAAGTGTGATTTTTAGCGCACTATTTTGGATGCTTTTAACTGCAGCTGAGATGTACTGATGCCATAGAGGCCACATGAGATCCAAACCAAGACTGAATAGCTTGGAAACTGTTAAGAGAATTTCCATCTGGAAACTCTTCTACAAATTTGAAGGACTTGGTTGATAGATTTAGAAATTTACTGAAGTGTTAGCTCCAAAGGTGCCAAAATATACTGCATATCTTTCTCAAAACATTAATGCGGGAGCTTTTTCATTAAGTTCATGACATACAGAACAGCATAGTGATCTGTCAGCAGGTGCTTGTGGGCTGCTGTCAGGTCCCCACCAAGTTGCCTCTGCCCCAACCTGAACCAGCCTCTTTCCCTCAGCTGTTCTTCAGAGTTTTCATCCCAAGGAATTGCTATTCTATTTTGTCCAGAAACAGTTGAAGAATAAATCCCGTTCCTTTAGACTAAGGTTCCAGTTAAAGGTTCTCGTTAATATAACACATTGGACTATATAATAAGAAATATAGTTTGTGTAGCTATATTAGTACAGCACAATTCAGTGCTTCCATGCAGTGTACTAAATCTTCCTTAGACTCCAATTTAGCTGTTTTAAGCCCTCTGATATCCATGCATAGGCAAGGCAGGTTTGCCAACAGGTCAGAATCATATAAAACCAAACTTGCACTGTCTTGTCTGCTACAGGGATGATTTTTGAGTTTCCTTACCTGAGAGACCATGTCTGTGCTTCCAAGGCCAGTGAGATGTTCAGTATGGATAGCATGGGC
>QWTY01029775.1:0-15683 GCA_008033365.1 Pseudorectes ferrugineus | reverse complement strand
GGGCTTGTTTGTGAGCAGCTTGGAGATATGTTTATTGTCCTTCAATTCTGGTTTCATTTTGTGTCGTTTCCTGCACATGAATTTCAGCTGTGACGTTCTTACCAAAGGCCAAGGCCTTAAAAATAGGGAATTTCATATAAATGAAGAACTTTAAAAATTACACTGCTGGGTTCCATGTCAGAAACTACCCAGTACCCTGTATTTCATTTTCTTACTTTACAAGTGAAAGTAAGTTGTGCCTCTGTCAAGTGCCAGCCCCTGAAAAAGAGCTCATATGCAGAGTCACACCTAACTATATTTTGCAGGGCTGCATGATTTGTATTTTATTTAGTCCTTGCCACGTAACTGTCCAGTTTTTAGGCAGTTTGTGCAAATGCAGAGGTGTCAAGGAGCTTTGGTCTCTTGATCTGTGCAACTGATGCCTGGAGTGCTTTGCTTGAAACTTCTCTTGCATCCAAATGTCTGTAAAAATACCAACTGTGCATTAGCAATGACAGTAATGACAAGTGATATTATTATGCATAATAATACTACTACTAATAATAATGTGCTTTTACAAGTAGAGAGCTCCTGCACAGAATATTCTGAGTTCTTGAATCACATTTTTATGAAATGTTTTTGTTAGCTATGACTTTGGTATTACACTGAGTGATAGGAACTGAAATTTAAGTTATCCTGATGCAGTCAGTTTTACTTTTCAACATGACTTTTTTGCTTAAGATTTTAGGCCAGAAGTGCCTGGTAATGCACTCTGACAAAAAGGCAGAGGACTCCTGTGTGCTTGAGCTAATTGAAATGATCATTGCCCTTGAAATGATGAAGAGAGAGCAGGCTTTAAACACTCCAGCTGCTCCCATACAAACACCATGAGGTCTGCAGAATAAAGCTGAAGTTTTGGCTTTCGTCAGACTGGACACTGAGAGGCAGAGGGAAAGAGATGCAAGACCAATTTCTGCCATTTGCGTTCAGAGTGATGGCTTTGATATTTTGCTTTCTTTGGCCTTGCTTTGTGCTTCTAATCTGTCTTGGAAGGAAGGCAAGACACAAGTGAAACTCCCAAGCAAACAGATAACACTGCTGGAATAACCTCTGGACATACCTGCTGAGGAAGTGCAAGCGTTGTGATCTGGTGCACCACCAGGCGATATGGATCATTTGTGATTATTAATCATAAATTATTTGTAATTACTAATCCACGTCAAAAATATGCAGCTCTGCACGGCCTGCACACAGAATCAGGTACACTTAGGAGAGGGCCATGCTCTGAAGCAGACACAAAATCTCTGGGGTGCAGCAGCCAGACCCCGTATGGAGATGGGAATGATGAGTGACATGGATGTAGTTTGGTGAGAGGGCCCCTCTCATGGGGGCCATGAGAGGACACCCTCCCATGGCTTTCTCCTTGGACAGTAAACAAGCTCAGAAGAGTTGAGGTTTTTGTTTGTCATGAGTTACTTGATCCTGCTGTTTTCCTGGATACCAGCTGGGATAACTTTTTATCAACAGGTAGCTTAAAATTCCTTGGACTGTCCTGCGGTGTGTGCTTACAAAGCACCCAGGCAGGGCCAGGGACACTTCCCGCACTGGGGAATCCCAGGAGTGGGGCAGCTGCCACTGGACCTCTGCCTGGAGAGACCAGTAGGGATGCTGCTTGTGGTATCCCCAGCCTCCTGAGTACCTAATGATTGTGCATGCTTGGAGGGTTGGGTGGTAGGTACAAGTCTTGTGCTGTCTAGCAAACAAGATTTAAAAATCAGGAGGAGGAACATAATTGTTATGCTAAGTAAGACTTCTTTTTTCCCCCTAACCAGGTTTCAGTTACCTAGACGCGTCAACATAAAAAACCCAAGGTATTTATACTTGTCAGTTAGACTTAAGATGTTCAGGAGGAAAGTATTTCCTTTATTCTGTCAGTTTGGATTCAGCATGGCAAAAAAAAAAAAAAAAGAAAAAGAAAAGCATTTTGAGAATTGTGAAACAACCATGAGGGATGACTCAACATGCAACTGTGCAGCAGGCAGAATAAGAATTCTTAGAGTGGGCTTCTTTCAAATAATAGATTTAGTGCATTTACGTAAGTTCTGTTTGAAGTGTACAGCTATTAAATAGCAATTTTGAATGGGAACGGATTTTTTTCCACATTAAGAAAAAACAGTAACAGAGATTTCAGAGGCTCCTTCTTTAAAAGGTTGGGTTTTTTTTGTTTTTTTTTTTTAACTCAGGAATAACAGTTTTAGAGAGTTTCATGTTTTTTTAATGGCATGAAATGCTTTTCATGTGTTTCTCGTCCAGTATGCTGGACTGTAAATTCTCAGAAGGCTTCTCTCATGTTTTTTCTTACTTAAATGGAAGTGTGGCTAAGTGTTATTCATCTGAAGGTCTTGGATGAAGCACCCTGTGCCTTAAAAAGGAAGCTGAATTATACAGGAAATCAAGAACTGAACTTTCCTTTTGTTCTCATAGGCATTTGTACAGAGAAAATGGTATGTGCAGGCTAAGGCATGCATTAATATCTTGATTATATAGCTGAAATTGGTTTTGTAAAGGTAGCTCTAGTAGGGTATATTTTAGATAATCACACAGTAGGTAAGAACACGTTATGGTTGTTGCTGCACAGTAGGAATAAGTATGTGTCACAACTGGATAGATACATTAACACCAGCAGTTCCTGTTGATGATCGGGGAGTCTGAAGAAGGCTGCCAGCCCTAGATTCTCTCTGTTGTTCTGAAAAAAGACTGAGGGAGCTAAGAGGGCAGTTGGGACAGCCCTATGCAGAACAGCTGTGTAAATAAAACCTTCCTTGCAACTGATGGGCCTCAGTGTTACCAAAACTATTCTGTTTTCTAAGTAATTGTGTGATTCTATATATGGTTTGGGGCTGGGATTCTGGTTTCTTGGTTTTGGGGGTTTTTTGAGTAGAAGAGATCTGATCAGCAGACATGGTTGAACTTTTGTTAAGTCACTGACGATTACCATCTTTGCCTGTAAATTATTTTCTTTTTCTTATTATACCAAGGAGGGATCCTCATCTTTCCTGTTTGTTAGAACAGGTGAATGTTGCTTAACAAGTTGACATTGCTTTACTCTGTAAAGGAAGGGGTTTGTAATGAAATGGTTATTGAAGTAAGCAGTGCTTCCCACATATCTTGGTATGTGTTTGATCTGTTTTCAGTACTTTTTATGTTTTTGGTGCAGGGCTGATAATAAACTGGAAATCAAAGAATTTGTAATCTCGTGGCACCACTTAAAAAGGCATATTTCTCTCTTCTAAACTCTAATGGGATGTAATCTTTTGTAGGTATTGAATTTGAATAATTAATAATAATAATAATTTTTCTGTGTCTCCCTCTTGGCTCATTCAGTTGAGGTCTGTGTACACACGTGCATCATGCTTGTGCCTGCTCTATAAGGGTAAGTTTGTTTTCCCTTAAAAGAGGGACTCAGCCTGTTCTGTAACATACCTTGGTACTGATGGTGTATAATCTGGAAAAAAGCAATGTGCAACAACATGAAGAGAGCTCTGCGTGCACACCTTGAACACAGGCAGACTTGGGCCTCCATGCCAAGCCGTGCATGTCTCAGTTGAGGGGTCTCCCTTCCTACTTCTGCACCCAACAGAGGAGGGAGGAGGAGTGCTACCGGTGGGCAGCAGAAGGGCTGGAACAGAGGGGTCCCACACTCTGCCTCCCTCTTTGAATGAGGGTATACCTGCTTTTAGGGAACTAGGAACATAATTTTGTGTGATGGGAGTGTGAAACCTGGCCACTTTATGGTGACAAGTCCTATGTCCTGCTTTCAGTACCAAAAAGACGGTGAAGAGGAATGTCCTGAAAAGAAATCATTCTGTCAGGTTTTACTTTGGGAAGACGCTCTGTTATCTTTCTGATGGCCTTGTTAATGGCATGGAGAAAAAAAGCAAAGGGGAAATGTGCCATCAGACATGCTGGAATATTCTGTAATGCATACAGTGCTCTCTACCAGTTCCCAAGCTGATCTCTGACGTTTTGCATTTCATCAATTATGCATATTTAAGGTGGCAGCCTACAAAAAAGTTGTGAGGGTGTCAAATGGGAAGCAAATCCTTTAGAGATTCTTCCTGAGTTACTTGAGAATGAAACAGATGTTGCAGATGTCTCTTACTTTTTTTTTTTCCTGGCCTTTTTTGTTGGTTGTCTTCTATGTGTCTCTCCTGCTGACTTTGTGGGGGGGGGAAAGCTTAAGGCTTGGCACTAGCAGGAAGCTGATGTGGCATGAAAAGAAAACATAGTGTACTACTTGCATTGTAAGATAAACACTGCTATCAGCTCCTACTCCAGCACTGTTCAGCCTCTGTTCTTCCACATTTCTGCATGGCAAGAGTCAGGCCTCCCTGTCATTATACTGATGCTCACAGTCAGTCTTCAAGAAGATGGGAGCCCAGCAGCTGGTCATGGCACCAGCTGCTCCTGTCACTGCCTCCTGAGGAACTGGATGAATTGTGCCCATGTCTCAGGGAATGGGTTTGGTTTAAAAATCTGTGGGTTTATTTTACTCCCCCCACTAATGTGTTATTAATTTAATTGCTCGTTGGTTTCTGAAGAATTTTGGAGGGTGCAGGGAGGGGGGGTGGAAAGATCTATTTTAAGCTGCCGCCTTCTTTAATTTATGCTCATGATGTATTTTTACCAGCAGCACTTCACAATCTAACTGCTACTTCTAAATGTCATTTACTTGAATAAAAAATGTAATTAATTTCTAAGTGTGACATAAGCACTGAAAATATTAATTGAATCACAAAGTGCTGTTGGAACAGCGGCTTTCCCATGACAGGAGGGAAAGTTTATGAAGTCCAAGGTATGCTGCAATATAGGTGTAGCAAAAATACTCAGAACCACTTGTTTGCAGGTTTTCCCATCACCCATTAGGCTTTCTATTAGGGAAATACCTATTTATAAATCCCCCATATTAAATAAAAATGGGTGAGCAATATTTGATTATCTCGTGTTCTCTGACACTGATTTGTGTTTCTGATGGAAATCAGTAAGCCTGTGCTTCCCAGCACTCCTTGAAGAGCATTTGCTCAGGCACCTGTTAATCATATGCATTGAAAGAGAGCTTGGTGAACTCCAATAGTCTGAGGTTTTTTCAGGATTATTACCATCAAAAATTTTTCAGAAGATTGCTTGATTCAGTTTAAAAGCTGATGCAGAGCTCTCATCTTTCTGCCTGTAGAAGGGGTGAAGGAAGAAATTTTGCATTCACATGTATTTCTCAGTACTCCGTAATGCAAAGTATGTAATTTTAACAGATGGACCAGCTCTTAATTTTTTTATAGACCCAATTTGTTCAAAATCAAAAGTGGGAGTGGGCCATACAGTCATTTTAAGTAATGAAATGAAAGTCCGCTGCAACTTCCCTTTGATACTGTATATTTAAATTGGTGTTAATTTCAATCATCACTGGTTTGCATACAACAGTGTAAATCCAGCATACCCACTGATCCATGGGCTGAACAATGTCTGTGAGCCATCAGGTTCCATTCTAGTTGACAGAAGGTTCAGTAATTCACAGTCCACTGAGGTTTTTTTCAGTGCAGATGCCTTTATCCTAAAGAAGAGAGAGAAGAAATTGCGATGGCTTGATTCTGCTGGGATTGTAATTTCTCAGTTGTTGTTCTCTAGGTAGAAGTTTGTGTGCTTATTGAGAATGTGCCTGCTGGTGTCCCTCAGCAGGAAGCATGAGTGTGTGTATATGTGCATGTGAGCTGTAAATGGGAGTATCTGGTTTTTCCATGAGGTTTTCCATTTCCCAACCTTACAGGTGATGTTTTGTTGTCTGTTACTTGGCATCAGTAATAAACATTTTCTGGAGCTTCAGAACTAGTACCCCAACCCCACCTCCAATAACATTGTTAGAGTTTATTGACACCTTTTTATTTACAGCTCTTGACCTGCTTTTAGGTCACAGGAGGGATGAGGTGTGGGTCTCACCACCAGATGACTAGCGTACAACATCTTGTAATAAAATTTCTTCAAACAACAGATTATTGGGAAAGGCCAAGTATCAGCAGTGCTCTGTATATATTCAACAGTGCTCATAAAAATGAGTGCATCACTGTTTATCTTGTTGCTAAGGTTGGAATTGATATAAAACTCTTTTGACTGGATTGTTGTCCACAGTGCATGGGCTTACTTGGAAAACTTAAGCCCCTCTTAAATTTCCTGTTAAAGCCAGGAGGGGCAGAAGTTCAGCTGACATGAAACTATGTGGAATGAGTAATTCCCTCTGTAGACTCCCTGGAGAAGGATCTTTTCAGCCTTCTCTGCGGATGTCTTTATAAAAAGTTGAGTTTTCCTAAAGTTTTGTACTAAATCAATAAATAAGTTAATAACAGAGCAGCTGTTCATCATGAGCTCTGGGAATTTCCTATATTGAAATTTCTTCCAGAGGACAAATTTCTCACTTAGGGAGCAGATACTGCCTTTGTCAACTATTCAGTCTCCAGGCCCTCTCTCACTTGTAGGTCTTCTTATCAAAAATAGCAAACCATAACTTTCCCTAACCTTGTCTATAATGCCAAGGGGGCGACAGAATCTTGTCCTTGTTTATGTCTGTGAAGAACAGTGAGCATGCATCCCCTTCATGATGATCTCCTGAGCTTCTTTCTACCAAATCCCTGGGGAGGATCTTTCTCTGGAGCTTTAAATTGACCCTAAACTTACCCAAATTGAGGCAGGAACATTCCTTTAATTCCCCAGGCAGTTGTATGATGATTAGTCAGCTAATATTGCCTTATATGGCCCATTTGTTGACTACAAGTAAGTCCTAGGAACCCCTGGTCTTTAAAGCCATGACTTAGAGACAAAATAATGACAGTACAGGTCTCTAGATCAGCACATCCTGAAGTAAAAAAAAAATAATTTGGGGTGTTTTTTTTTGTTATTGAGCAGTATCTTTGATACCAGTCTTCCTGTGACTCCATTGTAATATATATGTAGCCTTCACTGTGTGCAGGGAAGTGTGAAAATATGAACTATGTGTACCCAAACCCCTAGAAACTTGAAAAACTAAGTATATAAATTATGTATATTAAGTAAAATACAATCTTTTGCATGTCATGTTTTGTGTTTCATTTGAAGTGGTATCATGCTTGGATGATCTTTCTTTTTGTAAGAAAACAAATAGAAACAAGTACTTCAAAATAGTTATAAGATTTTTCCCTCTCTCTTTTTATCCCTATTTTAGGAAGGCATGAGGTGTGGTCCTGGAAAACAGCCAGCAAGGAATCCTTGTGTCTCATGTGGCAAAAAGTGAAAGTGCAGCTAATGTTAAGCATGTCTTTCCTCACTGCCGTTTTTTGGTATTGCAGAAGGCTATACGGCTTTTTAGCACAGCTACTGAAACGGTAGGTTTTTATTATGCAGACTTTAATCTTCCACACTGTTGCTTATTTCAGTAAATACTGACCTTTGACACCTCCTCGTTGACACCTGTTCTGTCATTTATATTTCAGGTGGAGCAACTACCTTCAGAGGAAACTCATAAGTACGCTTTTTGTTGTAACTCCACGTTCATTAATCACCCCCGCAACTCCCCTTTAGATGCAGAACAGCAGAACGTAACTAATCTGTGAATCAATCTCAATTTAGGGAATCTCAGTGTGCTGCCAGAAGTTGATCTACTTGGTTATAGTGCGAGAGAATGGAAAGGAGAAACAAAGCAGGCCAAACAGATGAGGGAGGTAAGAGTTAAATTTTAATCTCTGCATGAGGACAGGGGAGAACCAGCACCTGGGAAAGGAATAGCACTCCCAGTGCAAACGGCTGCAGCAGCTATCAAAGCCTGCCACACTGGCTAGTCAAATGAAAAGCAAAAGGGACAGCATGAGCATGGGTCTAAACAAAGAGTGCAGCAGTACAGGTCAAAATGTAGGTCAGGTTTTAGTCTTGTATATATTCTGAATTGCCTCTTCTAGCACTAGCAACCCACACAGTGACCTTAACAGGAAAAATCATCCCCAGCACTAAAGCCCAAATAATTTGGTCCTAGGTGCTGTCACTTGGCCAGCCTTTGATTTAAGGTAAAAACTCTTATTGCAGGGAGGAAGGAAGCACCACATCCATTTCTCTTCCAAGCTCTGAATATCCATGCTTGGCAGCCTTTCCCTCTCCAGCATCATCAGCTGCAGCTGGGGGCAGGCAGGGCAGGAGCTGGCACCTGCCCTGTGCCAGCTTGGGTGGTGCCCAGCAGGCAGGGAGCTGGGGTGCTGGATGGATGGTGGCCATCCCATGCCTTTGGGCACAGTCCCTCTGCTCCAGCTCTGCACCCCAGCCCAGGTGCTTCTGTGCCGGTGTCTTCCCCTGCACAGGGTGCTGCTGGCAAGACAGGCATTCAACTGCACCAGTGTATTTCACATGTATGTGGCTTTAGGTTGTGGTATTGGAATCACAGAGCAAATGCATACCAAGAAGGACTTAAAGGGTAAAAAGGAGCTGGTAAGGATAAACAGTAGCATAAGGGGGTTGTAGAAAAAAGAAGATAGTTTTCAAAAAGCTGGAGTTGTGCTCAAGTGATGAACAGAGAAATGATGATCCAGTTTTGCCACGTTAAATGGAAGAACACAGCAGTGCCAAAAGTTCACAGAACAGCACACAAGGCCAAAAACTATTTGGAGGAGCAAGTGACAAAAGATAGCAGAGCTTCTAATAAATTGCAAGCCCATACTGGGCAAAAAGCCTTTCAGAAAATCTACGAGCCTTCTGGATGACTAGAAAAGGAGACTCCTGTATATGGAGCAGCCAGTGGATGTCTGGTTACATCAGGTAGAAGTTGCCATGGTAAGAAGGAGCACATTTTAGGGTGAGATCTTGTGAGATCCTTAACCAGCATAACATGCTTGCTGTCCCCAAAAAGAACAATCCCATGTTTGCTTCGTCTCTCCGTCTTTCTCTCCTTGTTCTAGCTGAGCAGTCCCTCTCCCTCTTTTGTGCTGGCTCTTGTCCTCTTTTGGATGTGGTCCACCTAGATGGTGAGCTGATAAAGCAGGTCATCCAGAAAGAGTGTTCTCTGAGGCCCTCAAGCTTGCTGAAGCAGCAGGAAGCTCCCCCAGCAGGAAGAGTTCTGTAGGCTTACTATCTCAGCTGATACAGTAAGGGGACAGAGTGCAGCTGAGAAGTGGTGGTGGGATGTGGTGATGAGGCAACCAAGATAAAAGAGGACAAGGGATTGAGACGATCCTGCTGTCCCCTTCAGGAAGCAAACTGGAAGTGATGGAGCAGCCAGTGGGACTGCAGAGTCCTCTCCCTAATTCTCTGCCAGTTTGTTGCTCAGAGCTGTCTCCACAAGGGCTCAGATGGCAGCCAGAGGTAATGCAGAGTGTGTAGGTGGACCAAGGGCCGTCCGCTTCAGCACAGAGGTGCCAGATCTGCTCAGACTCAGGTCAGTGTTGCACGATGGATTCAGGTCAATGTAAGGAGATGTTTTTGCCAAAAGGAGTTTTCTCCAGCTACCTGTTCCTGCCCTTTTGCTGCTGCATCTCACGTGTCAGTGCAAATTGTAAAGCAGTTGAGGTTAATGCTGTTATGGCACAGAAATCTTTGCTGATCTGCTGTAGTTTGGTTGACCATGTGCATGTTTACAGTAGCAACAGTGCAGAGACTTGAACAAGTTGCTGGGTTTGGAAAGAATGCAGAATCGCTCTTAAGGGCCAGTCTAAGGTGTTTACAAAAACATGGTGTTTAACATTTTTGTGTATATAAATCTTAAAAATATACTCTCTCATTCCCCTAGCTCCCTCTTATGAGTAGTTTGGAACTGGACTTCAAACAACATGGGTTTTTTCCAAGATTTAACATTTTTTATTGCTAATTTTTCTTGATCTCTTTCTAGGCATATGAAGAATTGTTTAGGAGCTGTCATATCAAATACCTGAGACAAGTCAAGAGGGACAACTATAGTGTAGTAAGAGCAGTGCTTTTTCAAATATTCAGCCAAGGCATTTCTTTTCCTTCGTGGATGAAGGAAAGAGATATATTGAAGGTAAAATTAATTTCCTAAATGTACACATTTCAGCTATCCATGCACAGCAGAAGGAAGCTTTGTTCAGTGTGAAAAGTGATATGTTGGCTATCGAAGTGGAGAATCATTATCAGAATTTAAAGAGAAGTTTTTCAAACCCATTGAACTACATATAATTTAAAAACTGTCCTTGGTCTAAATATACCAATGTGAACACGAGTCTAAATGATGTAAAAAAAAAAGTAAAAGTGGATAAATGAATGTTACTGCCATCCTGCTAGATGTCACTCCCTTAAAACAACGGGTTATTTGAATCCTCCCCATCCACATCCATGCAAAGTTCAGTAGCTCACTTGGGAGCTGCTGTGTTGCTGGAGCAGCAGGAATCCTGCCCTGGGCTCCAGGAGCTCTGGCAGGAAATAGTGGCAGGGAGGTGGGATTTATAGCTGCTGCCTGTAGAGATGCTTGTGCAGACTGGAAGGTGTCTGTAATCCTAAATACCTCTCTGAATTTGGAAGTATCCAGCTTTTCCAGAGTGTGAGTTGTATATTTTCCTGGGGGCATATTTTCATCTTCTTTTGGCTGGTTCTGTTTTAAAAGTTTCTTAAGGACTTGGCAGTTCATAGCATTTGAGTTGTGAGGTCCATTTACTTGGTTGTTTGAACTATACAAACAGCTGATAGAACCACATCGTAAATTCTATGTAGACAAGTTTATATAACCTTATACTCCTTGTTGTGGTTATGATTAGCTTGCCTTTTGTTTTTTCCCAGCTCCCTGAAAAGCTTTTGTATTCTCAAGGTTGTAACTGGATTCAGCAATACAGTTTTGGGCCAGAAAGGTACACAGGTCCCAATGCCTTTGGGAAGTTGCGCAAATGCATGGAGGCATTAAAGACAAACGTGAGTATCTAGGAAATGGCTGGGAGGAATAAAAGCCCTGAGAAATGGGTTCAGACAGAGTTAAGGAACTGCTCCTGGCTATGTACTTGTGGAGCAGTCAGGCTTCCCTCCCAGACTGCGGAGTTACTGGGAAGGCCATCACCTCTCCTGCAGGGGAATCCAGCTTTTGGTGATCCACTAGGCCAAGTACTCGGGAGTCCCCTGCAAGTTAGGGAGGCCACCCTCCCCACAGCTAGTCCTTGCCATCAAGTGGCTCCTGCAGTATCTCATCATGTTGATTAAAAATAAACATGCTGTATGAGATGCTTCTGGATTCCCTCCCCATATGGGTGGGAGGAAATAAACAGTGCATTTTCTTCTAAAACTATTGTATTTTCTTTGCTTCTATCCCCATTAAATGTTGTAATTATCCATTTTTGCTTCAGTTTCTCTCTGTAAGCTTAAGCACTTGATTGCAAAGACCTGTCAGCTTCACCGCCCCCTCTGCTCAGCATTGCCAGATTGCCGTAATTCCCAACCCAGGACTGTAATTCTTATTTATATATTTAAAACTTGGGGAGATTTAGTAGCCCCAAAGCCTTCTGAAACAGAGATAAAGAGCTGACCTGTCAAGACCTTGCACCTTTCTGGAGCTCCTCTAGGGTTTCTGCACACCTGCAGTGATAGTAATTGTTAACTTAAAAAACCCCAAAAAAACCCAAACAGACTAATTTAAGCTCTAGTAACAAAGCATTAGTAAGAAAAAGAGGGAATTAAAATAGAGATCTGGTCCCTTACACCCTTCTGTGCCAGAGTGACAGCTGCCTGTCTTCTTGAGATGTGCCTGGTAGTTGTTAGTGCAGTTATCATTTTGTTTTGGTTGCTCTTTGCATTTCCCAGTGTTGGGTTATTTGGCTTTTATTTTTAGCTTGTTGTAGTTCTTTTAGCTGAATGCAGTTTAAATGCATGAAGAGGAAATGCACAAAGCATTTAAACTGAATTTTTTTAAAGAAAAATGTTTCGAGTCAGGAGAATGAATAATTCCTTACAATTAACAAATTGTTTCAAAGCAACTCTGTGATGCATTATGCTGTTACTGGGCATGAGGTCTAGCTCCCAACTTCATTTTATTTTTATACAGATGGTGTTTGGCCAGTGAGATGGATTTTTGCCTATTTTCACTAACAGGGTTCTTTGCTGCCTTTCCCAGCTCCATTGTCCGAGAATCATTTAGGCTGGAAAAGACCTTTAAGATCATCAAGTCCAACCATTAACCCAGCACTAAACCATGTCCACAAGTGCCACATTCACACTTTTAAATATCTCCAGGGACAGTGACTCAACTGCTTCCCTGGACTGCCTGTTCCAATGCTTGACAACCCTTTTGATGAAGAATTTTCTCCTAGTATCCAAGTTAAATCTCCCCTGGCAAAACTTCAGGCCTTTCCCTCTTGTTCTGTGACATGTTAGTTGGGAGAAAAGACTGACCCCCACCTGGCTACACCCTCCGTTCAGGTAGTTACAGAGAGTGGTAAGATTTCCCCTTGAGCCTCCTTTTCTCCAGGCTAAACAACCCCAGCTGCTTCTACTGCTCCTTGTGAGATTTGTGCTCCAGACGCTTCACCAGCTCCTCTGCCCTTCTCTGGACCTGCTCCAGCCCCTCAATTTCTGTCTTGTAGTGAGGGACCCAAAACTGAACACAGAACTCCAGGTGTGCAATCCCACCCTGGTCCTGTTGGCCACACTATTGCTGGTACAGGCCAGGATGCCCTTGGCCTTTTTGGCCACCTGGGCACACACTGGATCATGATCAGCTGCTGTTGACCAGCACTCCACTTTTGCAACCTTTTCCACTGAGCCACTTTCCAGCCACTCTGTCCCCAGCCTGTGGCGCTGCCTGGGGTTGTTGTGACCCACGTGCAGGACCCGGCACTTGGCCTTTTGAACCTCAAACCATTGGCCTTGGTGAGACTGGGGGCTGCTGCCTGCAAATGCCGTTGTGCCTGGGCTGTGTCAATTAGTAGGTGCTTTACGCTTAGACCAGGCTTCTGTTCCTGTTTTGCAATCTTTTGTGTCAAATAGAATTCTTAATAATTTTATTAATATTATTCTTCTGCGTGCTTTCCAGTGGGCTGAAATAAGTGCCACAAGAGATCATGAAGAACGAGGAAACCTGTGTAATACACTGTTTTCTGATGAAAGCAAGGAATACAAACTATATGAGGCCATAAAATTCATCATGCTCTATGAAGTTGTCGAAGCCTATGAGCAGATAAAGAGCAGGGAAGAATCCGTACACAACCTTTTTAGCCTTCTCTTTGCCCGTGACTCTTCGTCTGACCCTCTGAGTTTCATGATGAATCATCTGAACTCCATAGGGGACTCTATTTGCCTAGACCAGGTAAGGATATAAAGGAGAAACAAATCACAAAACTTATTTCATCTTTGTAGTGATTAGGTGATTATATCATATGTCATCCATGCTGGCCGGCCCATTTTTTTTTAATGTGAGATGCGGGGAAGTGGACTGAGGATAGCCATTTATCTTCCAGGAAAAAAAATGTAGTAAGACTGGACCAAAAAATGCTACAGGCTATCAATACGTCATAGTTTAGAACAATAATACCTTTGATATGTAAAATCATTTTAGATTATGCTGTTTTGACCTGTTGTTTTGCTTTTCCTATCTGTTCCATTATGCCAAACCATGTAGCATCACTCTCTTTTCTCCCCACCCTTTGGTTCTCATGAGATCTAATGTCTATTAGGAGTAGGTAATGAGAACTCTACTGTTCACCTTTATATGTTAAGGTTTTTGTTTTGTATGTAATAATTAGTGAGGAGTTCAGTGCTGATATCTAAACTCCCCACTGCCACTCCGCATATGGTTTCACTTTCCAGTGGCTGAAATTATTTTTTATAATCAATTTCAGTTATCAAGGCAACTGTTGCATGATGCAGTCAGCTTTAGGAGCAGTTTGATTATAACTGGACAAGTTCTGGTCTGTCTGGCTATGCCCAAGGATATGAACTTTTCCCAAACCTTTTTTCCTGATTAAGCAATCCATAGCAAGAAGTATCAATGAAGATGCCAGTTCTCCAGTTTCGTATATGTGAAGTACCAGGAAACTTTCTCCTTTTGCTATTATGTTTTCCGTATGTAGCAAGTGATCACAAGGTGGCAGGCTTCCCATTTTTTCCGGGTGTATCAATCTTGATAACAGCTAGTTCTTTCTTGCTCCCCAATAAGCTGTGTGAGCTGGCTTGGGAGCAGGTTACGTACGGTGTCAGGTGGAGGAGGAACGTTTCCCTCTACGTGCAAAAGAGAAGTGGAAGGGCTGTTGGGAATGCCCTCAAACTTTTAATGTTCTTATTCTACTCACAAAAGGGCCCCTTTTATTGCTTGTCTACCGTTTTGAAGCTAAATGACTTGCCTTAACTTGGATTATCTTCAGTTTAGTTTTTGACGTCTAGAAATAAATGTCTTACAGACTTCTTTCATTTTTAGGTTGAACTGTTTCTTCTTGGATACTTACTTCAAGTAAAGATACGAGTTTACAGACTGCACAGGTTTAATACTGAGGAATTTCAAGTAAACTATCCGGATGAATACCGAAGGGAATGGAATGAGATTTCTCTCCTGACTGAGGATGACCGCTACTATCACATCCCCCTTTTCAGAACGTGAAGGACCAGTGACTTTTTTTTCCTTTGTATAATGTAGTGAGTGACCAATTCCAGAGAATTAGGTTTCTAATCAGCAGCAGTGAAATCTTGAGAATGCTCATTAATGATTACAAAATGATTTATGGGTTTATTGTGTAAACATTTTGCTTTCCCATTGCAGCTCAGTTCACCATCAGTCAGCCATAAAAACCATAAAATATATTGCTATAGTATCTGGGGCAAAAAAATCTTGACATTTGAGGGTTGTCAGACAAAAAACTTGGACTGCCTGACAACGAAGGCAGAGGTCATGCTGGGTTTTCCCCTGCTAGCCGAAGGGTTTACTCTGGCATCCATGGATGGGTTAAACTCAAGTGCCTAAAGCAATGACTGCCTTTCCCTACTCCTGTCTGTCTCTAGCTAGGGAGGATGAATCACAGAGGAAGCAACTCCCGGGGTCCCACAGTTTATACTCCAGGCTATTTAACTTGCATTGACTTGGGATGGGAGGATATAAACTGGGGCCTTTGCATGGCTGCCTCAAATCCACTTGGCTTCCCTTGTTGCTGGAACGCCTCTCTCCAGGGATGGGTGGAGCAAGCAGCTGCAGGCTGTGCTTACTTCAGACATGGGAAATGGAGCTGTCTGCACCCAGCGGTGATACCTGAAGGTGAAGAAGTGTAACACAGGGGGGAAAAATCAACACACGAGAATACTGTGCCAGATGAGTGGAAGATCTCCTGTGTAAGTCGGGAAACTACACAGCTTTCTCCAAGGGAAAAAGGGCAGTGTTAATAGGTCACATGCAACAGAGTTCGACCCAGTAGCTGCGTATGGCTTTTGTCAACTTGTAAATCCTTTGAGGGCTGATTTCAACATTACCTGCCAAGATTTCCTTTGCAATTCATCTGAGAAAGCTGCGCATGGAATACATGCACAAACACTGCGTTTTCAGAAAATACTAATTTTCTGTGGATTATATGAATTCAGCAGTGTTGCATACATGTTTTAGCGTCTGATTATGTATTAATCTCCTTGCCTAGGATTGCTATCTTTAATTTAGACCTCCGTGTTTGAAGAATTCTGTCCAGGACAAGTAAAGGAGATTTACCTTTCTACATGGAACATTTTGCTCAGTT
>QWTY01029773.1:0-31812 GCA_008033365.1 Pseudorectes ferrugineus | reverse complement strand
CCTGTAATTAGCTCTGTGTTCTGTGTAGTGGGAAAATCTGGGTTTACCTGCTCGGACTGCTGCTGCAGCTCCCCCAGTCCCCCGAGGGATGCCATGCAGATTTTGCTTCTCATCAGTGGTGCTGGAAAACCACAGGACCTCTTTGTTTAGGATAGCAGGTCAAGGCTGTTCCCAGCTGAAATACTGCAGGAGAAAACAACAATCAGAAGGAGGATAGCTTCTTCCCAGCTCCAGCACCATGCCGAGAACCTTCTGTGCCAGCTTTCCCGGGGCTGAGGGGAGTGAGCAGCTCGATTTTGCTTCCTAAATTAGCAGCTAGGGTGTCAAGGGCTATCTGCAACAGCTGTTCACCTAAAAAACCTAGAAAATATTCCCATCAGAGGCCTGGGAGTAAGAGACCTGGAGTCTTTTAAAGGTTGGGTCTCTCCTTAGCATTGCTCTCTTCTTCTGCCACAAACACAGGTGACAGTAGACAGGCAACAGGAGGATGCTGGAAAACACAAGCTGCTGCAGAACCTGCAGATGGCCCAGCTGTTACCAGAAACAGGAATGGAATGGGAATATTTTCTTCAAACCAAGTAAAATCTAATCATAACAGTTTGTTTCCGCAGCCCAATCCCCTCTGCAGTGCATTAGCTCCAAACCCCTTCCCTCCCTCACCACCACATCCATCTCCCAGGGTCCCTGTGGAGAGGCAGCATCACTCCTGTGCCCAGGCTGAGGTGCTGCTCATCATGGAGAGGCTTCAGGTTTCTGTCCTGTACCCTGCAGGCCCTTCCTCCCCTTCTCCTGCCTGGCTGCTGGGCTGGCTCAGCTGCCTCCACCTGCCTCACCCCACTGCTCTGGCCAGTCTCCAGCTACAGCTTTTGGATTTGGATGGCAAGAGCCAGTCCCACACAGAAAGTCTAATGAGAAACAGGGCTGTCACTCATTCCAAAGGGTTTGGAAATCAAGTTGCTGCACTGTGTGTCTAATTCTGAACACTTCAGTTTGAAAGGCTTGATTCACCAAGTTATTCCCTTACTGCTGCCCTTGTGTTACTGGTGGTAGCTGCAGATTTCCTTCCCGTCCCCTCGTAACAGGGTGGTTCTCTCCTCCCCACAGTGGCATCTGCCCTGCCTATTGTCACCTCAAACACTTTCCTGGGGATGCCAGATGACCCCCAGCCAGTCTGGTGGAGGAACCTGCAGCCCCCCAGCTGGTCCCTCGGTGCTGTCTCGGAGGTGTTGCTGTTCCAGAGGGTGTCACGACCTGCAATAAGCTGAAAGAGGTTTTTTACAGTCCATACCCAGAATGGGACATTACTCTCCAGTGAGGTCAGGTGTTCTCCAGAAACTTTCCCTTATCTTTGGCCAAGGAAATAGTTGCATGCAAGGAGAAGAGAGAAGAGAGAAACTCCTTTTTGCAAACGTTAGCGTGGTCTGCAAGAAATTTATAGGCTGACGAGATAAAATGAGAGTGTGCTTTTAATAGCAAAAGTATGTTTCCTTTGGCCTAAATGCAACCCAGAGTTTTCCAGTGCTCAAACTTAAGCTAAAGAGATATTAATTATTTAACAGGCACAAAAAGAAACCTGAGGAAATTATTCCTCCTTCCTCCTGTTCAGCGTGAGGGTACAGCCAACCCTGGGTCTGGGATCACAGAGGGATTTTTCATCTGTTCTGAAAACATGAGGTTTAGTTTTCCCTTCATTTCCTTCCTGCTAACAACCTCCTTGGTGCACAAAGCCTTGGAGTTTATCCATGCTCTCTTACCAGGAGCACAGCTTTGGGTGAGCCCAGTCTGAAGTCCATTGCTGGGGCCCTGAAGACAAACACCCTCAGAGGTGCAGCTGGAGCCCACCAAAAACTGCTGCCAGAAGTTTCAGCTCTTTATCTAGTGTCAGGAGCGGGTGTGGGGTAGAGTTGCTCCCTTCTCAGCACCAGGTAAACGCAGCTTGCCAGGAAGCTGGGAGGGTGCCACAGGGAGCGATGTCCATCGGGAATGATCCCCATCCCTGCTGTGCTGCCCGTGCGCCCAGACCCTGTGCCCATGGGCTGCTCATCCTGGTCACTCCTCCGGCCCTGCTGATTAGAAATACAGGCAATTAATCTCCTGCCTAAATTCACGGCAAATGCTTCCTGTCATGGCACAGGAACTGCTCCGAGGGATTGTCCTGGGAAATTAACAGCTGTAACAATTTCCAGAAGCCAGTGACTGTGCACGCAGTTCCCAGGGCAGATGATTCAGTGGATTCATCTTGTGTTTCATTCTCAGCCTCTCAGCCCCTGACACCAAAGCCCCCAGAAGAACCTTTTGCCTTAGCTTTTGCCCCACAGGTTCCTGGCTTAACAGCTGGCATGAGACAGACACCACTGGGAAGGCACAGGGGAGCTAATTCTTACTGCACAGGGCAGGGAGCAGCACCCCCTGAACAAACACCAACAGTAAGTTGGGGTTGGCTTCTGCCAGGGTTTTACCATCACCACCATCAGCCTTGTAGTGGATGTTTGCTGACTGTGATGTTTAATGCTGGCTGCATCGTTTTCACAAGAGTTTGCACAAGCTGGGACTACTTTAACTCAGTTCAAGAAACCAAAACCAAAACCCAAGTGGTCAGAAATCATTCAGGTGAGTCCTTTCTTATTCTCATTTTTCAGGCTGCGTTGAGTAATATTTTCTCCACACATAACTAAGGTGGAGACAATGTAGATTTGAGGAGGAGCCCTTAGATAAAGCTAAGACATCCTGCAAAAGACAGACTTTGCAGGAGAAAGGAGATGAAGCAGGGCAGAATGATACAGGCAAAAGGGACATGTTCCTCCTCTATCACATGATTTTATAAGATGCTGTAATTGAAGTTAGTTTTAAGAGCTGTCTGCAACTGGTCTTCCTAAGGAATTTTCAAGAGGAATCCGTAGGGCTTCAACTTGATGTTAACCCTCCATATGGGAACTTCATTTGCTGTGCAAAACTTCATTTCTATTGATCCCTCCAAGTGGAGTATGAGTGGGGTGATGCTGGGGGTCTTCTTTTCACCCACTGGATCAAGTCTGTTATCTTTTATGACCCACGTGTAGGATTACTACTAAGGCAAAATAATCCAACAGTATGCTGTAACGCAGCTCCTCCGAGCTGTAGCAAACACCTTCTGAGGTGGTTTTGGAATACATCAGTGCTGCAAAGCCCCCAGTGAAACCTCACAACACTCACAGCCAACACAACAACAGCCCAGAACAACTACAGGGAAATGATGAAGAGTCATTTCCTGCTTTTAGCACTGCACAGAAAAGCTCAGTCTTTACCTCCTGCCCAGCAGCAGCCCTGTCACACAGAGAACAAGCTGGGATGCCATTGCTCGATCCCACACCTTTCCAAGCAAATCAGTGATATTCTGGTTCCTACACTCTTCCAACCCAAGGTTTAGGATTTGCTTCTCACCTGCCCCGTGCCCCTATTGCCCAGCCATGCAGCCCCACAGTGCGGGGGAAATCCCCTCCACCTGGGCCAGGGACTGCAGCGAGCTGGGAGCCCCAGGCAAGGCCATGTTCATGGGGGCAGAGGTGGTGATTAAATACAGCTTATTGCTGCAATGCTCTGCAAGGTGGAAACACCCTGCAGAGAAGAAGTCAGAGCTGTGCTGCTGTCCTTAGCCAACATTGAACTGTTCTGTCTTCCAAAGCCATGTGTTTTCTCTTCGTTTAAAATCGCAGTGCTTCCTTTGAGGCAGAACTGAGGACAGAAGAACAACCTGCCCTGGCCATTTCTGTTGCAATCCTTGGAAAATATTTTAGCCGTCTCTAGGGCCACTGTGTATCTGTGCTATTAAGCCTGACTTACACCACCTTAAGGTGGGCCACGGGTGATGGTTCAAGAATCCCTGGGTTTTCCCATTTGAAACTCCCTTTGGCTTTCTCCTAAAGCAGAACATAAAAGGTCATGGTTTTGCAACCTCCCTTGAAGCGTGGGAGCTCAGAACATTCTTGGCTTAAACCTTCCTACAGGCACACGTACCTGCTGAGACGAGCAGCTGTAGAATGGGTTCAGAGGCCCCCTGCTCCTCCCTGCAGTGTGTGAGGAGCTCCTGGCAGAGCACCTGCCCCAGTGGCCGTGAGTCACTCACAGGACACTGCTCAGCTACTGGGGTTTAGCCACAGCACTGGCCCAGAGCCACTGCTGTAAAAGCAGACCAGTATCAGCATTTCATCAACATTTCCCAGAGGAAATGTCTCCTCCTGGTTTCCTTGGTAGAGAATTGAATTCCCCTGCTCCTCCAAATCAAGTGTTGGATTTTTCTTACTTACAAAAAAAAGAAACACTGTGTTTTCCTAAAACCACATATTTGTCTCAGGAAATAGTGAGGGCAACCTCCCAGCCAGCTCAATGTTCTGTACAGCCTCTGCCACCGAGAGACACAGGCTTTCCAGTCAGGAGGTGTCTTTCCAGCCTGGTGCACCACACCACGCTGCCTTACTGTCGTCAGAGCTTCAGCTGGGAAAAAGCACGGGGGACCTGTTACACAAGCACATGGGTATTTTGCTGTACCGAGGAGGGTCCATGACCACAGTCAGAACATGAAAGGTACAGAAGTTTCTCAGAATTTGTACTAAAACTTGTAAACAAAAAAAACCCCAAAAACCCAACCAACCAACAAAAAACCCCCAAAAAACCCCAACAAACCAAAAACACCCAAAACCCTGAGTTTTGCTTCTTGTTCCGTTTGGTCACAAGAGACCAGATGTTTTCAGGCTGCTAGATAGAGAACTCAATAGCAAGTTCAGTTCAGTGTCAGCTGTGAGCCTGAAGTACAGGCATGAGGATGTAAGTGCTATGGACAAGATCACCTCATTTGTCTAGATTAGGTGATGACGTGAACTCAAATACCTGCCACAGTTAAAAGCAGATCTTTTGGGAGGATGGAAGGCTCAGGCAAAGGGATATGGTGCTTATTCAGTTAGTACAGACCGTCCTTTTAATAAATTAGCAGACTTGTAAGAAAGATCTAATTAAAAGGCTCTGTACACACAGCAGTTTAGGAAAGCACTTGAATGGAAAAAAACTTGGGGAAAAAACTTTTACTTTTGAGTTGGAAAAGTCTTGACTATTTGACAGATATGATGATGACTTCCAGAGGTCAGTGATGGATGCTGAATCATGGACATTTTGGCCAAAAAAAAAGCATTCTTACCAACAACTCCTCTGGTAAGTAGTCAGGGCCTTTATACATCTGTAAACCTGTTTTGTTCTGCTACAGATATTGTCCTGCCAAGTGCAGAGACAGATAACTGCCAAACCTGCAACCACTCAGAACACAATATGTACTGTGAAAAAAGGTGATTTTGGGAGAAATAACAAGGGGGAACAGAGTAAGTGTCTCCTTTGGAGCAGGCTGCACCAATGCCATAAAGCCTGGAAGCTGATCTTTGCACTGAGAGCAGGAGCTTTGATATATAAAGGCATAACAGAGCAGAAAGCAAGAGCCTCACAGACGTGTACTCCCAGGAGTGGTGTGTGCTGGAACCTGTGCTAGCCCAAGCACAGCACATGGAGCCTGCTGAGCCAGACTCCCTAGGACGTTTCCTTGACCTGTGCCTAAAAGCTGAACGTGCAGAACATCAGTTTTGCATTATGTTAGTTGTACTTATTGAATAACTTTCCGTAACACATACAGATACCATCTTCTGTCACGGCCTAAAAAACACTCTAAACAACAGTTTCCTCAAAAATCAAACAAAAATTTATATCAAGCTGAGAGATGATGACAGACTTCTGTAGGATTAAGCAATTTCTCTCAGCATTTTTGTGGGTTTAACTAAACTGTGAGATTACAAGCAGAAAGGAAAGAACCACCCCCAGATTTTCCACTATAAAAAAAAAATAGTGAGGAAACATTCTGAAAGAACTATAGAAGATAAACAAGTATTAGACATGACGTACCATAGCCTTGACCTCCCATCAACAACTGTTATTCCCATTCAAATCGATTGCTGATAGGGTTTTCTTCTCACCCAGCAGCTCCAGCTGTTTCTGAACATCCCTGCTTGCCAAAGGGGAGCATTCACAGGGAGCAAAGGAGAACACAGTAAAAAAACCCAGTAAAACCTTTGGCTCTCTGAGCAACAAGAGACCAGCCACAAATGCAGCATCTCTTCCAACAGCTCCTCAGTGCCAAGGCTGGCCCAGGCCAATCTCCTGGGAGGGCACGGCAGCTCCACACCATTGCCTGTCCCTACAGCCAGACTTAGGATAAGCTAGGCAGGTACAGGCCCATCACTCACCCTCTGAGAGGAACAGAAGCAGGACAAGCATCACAGATAAGCAGGCTGCTTCTCCAGAGCAATTCAGGGAAGTTGCAATGAGTCACTCCTAGTCACAGGGGGGGAAAAAACCCACACAGAGGTATTAAGAAGTCAGATGGATTGATTTCACCATCTTCATAATGGGAATCTCAGATTAAAGCACCTCACCTGCTGCTTCAGGAGCACTGTACAGCCCTCCAGACAGCAGAGTTGGTTATTTTGAATGCACAACACATATGATTGATGGGAGAATAAACTTGAATCATGCTGGGTGCTGTTGTTAAAACAGTTAGGATAAAGTGTAGTCATCTGACACAGAAAACCACATCGTAAAATTAGAGATGAAGCCTGCCAGGATGGATTTAGTTGTATTTGTGAAGTGTCCGTCAGTGATGTGGGTACTGTCCAAAAAAATTAAACAATGTACTGGATTGCTAGAGGAAGGACCAAAGATCAGCTGAAGTTCACAGAGGAGCTTGTGCATTTCCACACAGAGCACAGCTAGGGTGTTCATGGAATGCACACCCTGTACATATGTTGGAACTTCTAATCTGCTTTTCCAACACATGTTATTATACCTTTTGGGGCACAAAAATTATGCACCAGAATTCATAGTGCTAATCAGACCTGGAAATTCTCACAAGGTTTGTAGTTCTGGCACAACCTCCATGCTCCAGGTGCCCCCACGACCTCTGCCCAGGGATGCACAGGGCAGGAATGCTGCCTCAAGCCTGGGCAGCCCGTTCCCCCCAGCCCATCCCCCCCAGCCATCCCCTAGCTTGTTGCCAGACATTAGCAGGAGAGAGCCACTTTTTAGCTTTTCTGTCACCTCTACTTGGTGACACAAGTCTGTGGATGTCTTTCATATTGCAGGCAGGAGATACTCTCACCTGAGATAAATCTCAGTGCAAATGGTGCTTACACACAACACGTGACTCTGCAAGTTAACGCAGCAATTCTCCCTGAAAGTGTGTCTGTGGAGCAGTGTCTTCACAGATTAATCCTTTCTGGGACCTGAAAACTGGAAACTCTCCAGTGTATCAAATCGCAAGTCAATAAATTCTAGGATATTAAACCTGAAATAGAGCAAAAAGAGGGAAGTAAATGCAGAGAAGAAAAGTCGTCTACACAGATTTTCTAAACGAGGCTGGGAAGTCAGATTTGACTCCTCTCTCAAGTCAGCAATAAAAAAGGAAACACTCGAGTTTTCACAGTTATTAGCTTCTTGTTACATGATCACCAAAGAGTTAAGTACCCAAGGCCTGCAGTTTTTCCAGGGTGTTTTGCATTTTTCAGTCCTTAGACTGAGAGCCATTGAGCACATTACCACAGGCAAACCTCTCTCCAACCAGCTGCCAGAGCTTGGGAGGCTTGGGCACTGCTGAGCCTGCTCCGGCGAGCTGGGACAGCAGCCAAGCCACACAGAAAAGGACAAGTCAGGTAACTTCTTACAGCAGCTATTTTTCTGCTTACTCTTCTTCTGCCTCCAAAGAAGCACATAAACCAAAATGCACCCGTGAAGCACATCCCACTGAGTGCGTGGGAGGTCAGGCAGGGAGAGGGAAGGGGCAGCAGGAGCAGCCCCACGGAAGGGCTGAGGCACCTGGTGCTGGGATTGGAGTCAGCAGTAAAGCAGTGCAGGATGGGGTCGGCAAAGGCTTGGAACACAAATGCCCAGCCCCACTGCAGCCCAAGGACAACGTGCAGGGCGGGAGGGGGACAGCAAGCAGCTCCAGGGGACAACAGTGCCCCAAGCAACACGGGGTCCCACTCCACCAATGGCAGGTCTGGCCCTGCAGCAGCAGCAGCGTTTTGGGTTTCCTCTCATATGCAGAACATTTGGTTCATTATTTTCCATTAAAAATAAGCGAGCTGTACTCGCTCTGTCAAGGACATTGCCCCTCAGACTGCTTTTCTGCACGGCACACTGCGCTGATTTAGAGGGCGAGAGAAACTGGGCTTGCAAACTCCAGTGTTCTGGGGGTTTGGCAGTGTGACAAAACTTCCTGACGAGAGGGATGCATGTAATGCCCTTTCCCTTGCTGTTCTCCTCAGCTCAGGCATCTGTAAGCACTTCTCTTCGGATCATCTGGAAGGGACATATGGAAGAAGTTAGATTGTAAGCAGAGCTGACTCTCTGCTCAGGCACAAGGTTGTTGGTAACCTGGATCTGAAGGGCCAGTTCTCTGTCAATCCCCTGTGGAGGAATATTCAACAGATAAATTTTAGTAGGTAACAAAAACTGTGAGATTCAGCAGCTTGGACAGTAATTTACCCATCATTACTTCAGCCGCTGCTACTACAGTTATGCTGAGTAACTGAAGAGGATAAATTGCTGTTGAAATACCTGTGCAAGCAAAGAACACATACCCAAAGAACACATACCCAAATATTGGATGTATTTTGCTTCTAATAATGTATTTATCAACCTGATTTTGCGTGGCTCTGATTTCTGATTATGTGCAATCCAAGTGACTAAACATATAATAGCAATTAGCAACTTGCACACAGCAAAAAAGAAAGGTGCTCCCAAGGGCTTCATGCCTGTCTCTGCTCTCTCTTTGAAGTGGTGAATGAGTTGCAAGTGGTGGTTGCTAAGAAGAATAGGCAAACAGACTAGTGCTTACCCAAACTGTGATCAGCATTGCACCACCCTGCCTTGTCCCTGCTTAGAGGAAAGATTCATTATTTTCCCAAGGGAGCTATCCAGGCCAGCCCACGCTGCCCAGAGCAGGGCCAGGCAGTGAGGCAGGGGACAGGGTCTGAAACGCTAAAACCCAAATTAAACCCGAAGGCTGCAGTCCTGTACTTGACAGTTAGTGCTGCAGGGGCCAGACAATGCTGATTGCAGCAGAATCTCTCATCTTTCCAGACAGGTATTCTGCTGTGTTCAAACAAAGATGCTTTTCCATTCCCCATTATTCCCAGGACAATCCTCTTCTGTTACACAGGCAGGACCCACCCTGCCAGAACACGGGAGCAGGAAAAGCATCAGTTTAAAGTCACATCACAGCAGTGATTTTGAAAGATGCCTTGAATGCACAGACACAGCCATCTGCTGCGATATGTGCATGGATTGAAGGCTCTCTGTGCTCTGCCAAAGAGCTCCAGACCCGCGAAAGATTCCTGTGGCAAAGCCTTGGCAAGTCAGAGAATATTCCCATTCATTTTCCTCTCTCCATAAATCGGCCAAAGCCACCTCCTGCAGCTCAGGCCTCAGCAGAGCTCCTGGGCGGGGGGATTATTTCTTCCCAGGATCCTACACACCCATAACCCTCAGTGCTCTTTCCATTAACAAGGTTGAAAACCCCAAAAGCAAGCAGGGATGAAAACCCAGCGGCAGCACATGATTTGGAATGCAGCCCTGGGCTCATGCCCATCTTTGTGTGCCTCTGTTCCAGTCCCACTGGAAATGTGTGGAGTTTGCTCAGAAATGGAGTGCCAGTCAGGCCTTGGCTTCTACTTGAGTTGTTGAGGATGCAGAGGTACTTCTGCCTCATGAGACAGTCTTACCTCCTCCTTCTTTGCCTCAGTAGTTCGTACAATTCTGCCCCAAAATATAAGTTTTGGAATGAGAACATGAGCAGATATCAAAATACTCTTTTATAAAGATTTAGAATTAAACTGCTGGCTCTCTACAACTGTAATTCCCTCCCTGCATTTAAAATTTAACCTGAAGCAGAATTATTATAGCTTTCTCTTTAATGATTTTGTGGAGAATTAAAGATGTAGGTCAGTACCATGCAATTGTGCAGGATCTGCTGTACAAGAGGATGTAACAAAGCAAGGTGGGTGTTTCACCTTCCCTGCTGGGGTACCAGGGTGAATTTTCTCACCATGAAAGCGTGAAGAAGCTCCAGCAGCAACAGAGTTAAACAGAAGTTTTCCAGGCTTACATACCCTTACCTCTGGTGAAAGCAATATAACATGGACTTGGGCAGCAATTAAAAACCTTCCTCCCCAGCTGCCCTTGGCCACACTCAGGACTTCCCAGTGGCTGTGCTTAGTGGCATGTGCACAACACAGACAAGCCCTGACACACCGTGCTTTGAACTTGCTTATCTCACTGGTGTCAGCAGCACAGGCTGCAGGACCTTCCCTGCCTGGGCATCCCAGAGTGCAGATTGTCAGGAAAAGAAGCACCTGGAAAGGAGTTTAGAGGCAGGCACTTTTTAATGGCATTTTCTTGAATACCTTTTAAAGAAAATCAAGTGCTTCTTGCCCTCCAGAGGAATCCGAGAGCAGGATGAGCATGGGTGCCAGGGCATAACAAGCATTTATTTTTAAATCCGTTGCAGGTTTTGTCTGTGTTTGGAGGAGGAGGCATGCCTGGCAGACAGCAGAACAAGAACCACACTGGGGAAAGAGAATAATGTTCAAATTAGGTGGGAGGAGAGGGAGAGGAGGAAAAAGAATTGATTTTCTTCAGTCTGAAGGTGCTTGGCCCAGAAACTACAAGCCTGAGAACAAGAAAACACTAATTATTTTTTTTAATGCATATTTCAAAGTATTTGTCATTTCAACTCACCCAACATATTTATATTAAACTGCTTTTCTTTTCTTGGAGACTTGGTATTTAAAACGTTAATTGGAGACTAAAGAATACCCTTAAGGAAACACATTTGCTGGCATTTCTGGCTGGGTATATTCAGATTATAGCTTTGAAAGGTTGGGGTCTTGGGGTGTTTTGTCTTTTTTCCTCTAAAAAGAAAGTAAGAAATTGCTTACATTTTCATGGCTGAAACTCTATTTCCTCTGAATACCTTCCCACCCCCATCATAAAGAAAAAGAGCAAGATTTGAAAGCTTGAGAGCTTGGCTTTTCAGTGACCAAGGCTGGAAGGATTTCAAAGGTTTCCAACTTCAAAAACCTGGTGGTGCCCAAATACCACATTGACATAAGCTGCAGGTTCTGGCTTTCAGAAGAGTGTCTGCACTCCTTGTCCCTTTGCTAGAGGTAGCTACATTAATCCTTTTTGTAAGGAGTGCACCAAGAAAAGAGGTTTCATGGAATCATCTAACCTTAAAAGCAGAAAGGATGGGAGGTCTGACACACGAAGCTTTGTTGTGAGCTGCTCTTGGAGCTGTCCAAGTGAGGTGGAGGAGCAACTCTGGGGCGGGCAAAGAGCCCAGAGGCAGAGGCTGCTCCACCGACCACAGCCTGGAGAACTTCTCTATCTCAAACTTTAATTTCTAATTTGTTATGACCTCTGCTAAATGGCAGTTAGATTTATGCACACCGCAGCTCCTAATGCATTTTTGCAAGTGTAATTTACTCATTTTTCAGTTGACCTACTTCAAGTCAGGCCTGGTATTAAAGAAATCGTTCAAAAGGCACTACAAGCTCTGTGCTATATGCTAAACACTTACCTGTGTGTGCCCCCTGAAAAGCAGGGGTTGGAAAGGGAAACTCGATAGCATTCTACTTTAATTCCTGATGAAGCTGCAGCCAAGCTGGCATGCAGGCAGCATGCTCTGGTTGGTGGCCCTGTGCCTGGCCAGCTGTCCCCTCCCTGTTCTCAGGCTTCCCAGGTAGCTGCAGCCACAGCTGCCCCCTGCTTTCTGCCTCCAAACCTTCCCTTTCCAGGTGCCTGTAGAAGCTGCACAACTGAAATCAATCAACTTGAGATTTTCTTTTTTCCCCAAGCTAGGTGTTTCCCTGAGGCTGAGTTTTTCAAGAAGATTTTAGTGGAAATGTTTGCGTCAGGGATAGGAAGGAAAAGGAAAAATCCTCATTTTGACTCAGTGAAAACCTGGCAGAAATTTATCCAGATGTGGAGCAATGCTTTGACGTGATGGACGGGTGGTCTCAGCAGCCTTCAGCATCTCTGTATCTGCTTCAATTCCAGCATGTCCTGTGCCACTGCAGAGAGACACCCCATGGGACATGGAGAGAGACGGGGTTTGGGAGGAGAAGTTAGGGATGCAGAGATGAGAAGGAAAGCAGCACATCGCAGGGATAACAGCTGGGATGAGGGGGTTGAGAGGAGCCATCCCCACTGCAAATCTCCCAGAAGCAGAGACAGAGAGAGCTGTGGCAGTGGCTGTCTCCAGCTGCCCATGGCACCCGGGGAGGAGCACTCCCCTCCCTGCAGGAGAAACCCTGGGAGCCTGCTGCTGCTGCCGAGGCCAGTCCTCGGAAGGACGGTGGGAAGAAACAAGATACGCAGAGCATGTGAACTGCATTTCTGGCTGTGGGGTTGAGACTGTGCCTGAGCAACACCCTGGGAAGGGAAGTGAGAGCTGCGGAGCCTCTGCAGAGCCTGGAGCTGGAGGAGAGCCTGCTGGAGCCTCCCGTGGAAACTGGGCTCAGCTCTCCCGAGCCACAGGCTGTGTCTGGCTGCTGTCCGGCGCTGGCAGCTGCCCAGCAGTGGCCGGGGATGGGAAGAGCAGCACAGAGCACGTGTTCGCTCCCTGCTGCACTTTCCATCCGCGCTGCCCGGGCCCTGCCCGTGCTCGGCATCGCCAGCAGCGCCCGGCAGAGACGGACCGGGAGCTTTGGAGCCGGGAGGGCAGCTTTGTCCGACTCGAAGGCTGTTCAAAATCTGCAGGCAAGCAGCCCAGCAGCGAGCAAAGGGAGGGACCCGGCCCCCTGCCGTGGCTGTGTTCTCCTGCAAGCACAGCAAGGCACTGCTGCCTGTGTCAGGCTCCACCATGAAGGGGCTGGCAGGTCATTTTGGTACCCTCCTGCCCTCTGTCCATGCCCCTCAATCTTTATGGCATTTATGGGAGGACAAAACTGCCAGTGGCATCCGAGGTCACAGCCTGTGTGAGGTCCTGGGGCTGCCTCTGATGCCCGAGTGCGCTCACAGCACTTCAGTGCTTTTATGCTGAGTGGGGAAATAATGTCAATAACAGACTTGGGGAGCTCCACACAGACTGACTCCGAGCACAGCCTGCTGCCTGCCTGCAAAAGCAGCTCCATGCACTGATTGAATGCAGGGGATACCCCGGTGTAAATCCGGAAATCATTGGCTCTGAAGCATCAGGACAATTAGGTTGACATCAGCATCACAACCCTGCTGGATGGCAGCTTGCCAGTCTCTCATTTCCCTGACTGCTGCAGCTCAGGATTGGATGGGGGCTGTGTCCCACAGGGAGGAGGAAGGGGAAGGCATGGCACAGCATGCCCCCAGAACAACCACTGCAGCAGGGAGAGAGCTGCAGCTCCTGCCAGCTAACCCTGAGAGCCCCAGGACACACCAAGGGACATTGCAAAGAGCTGGTGGTCAGCTGGCAAGGGCACAGAGACATCCCCTCCCTGCCGTGCTCTCCCTGATGCCCAGCCTAAGCCACCAGCTGTCATTTTGACATTGGAAACCATGTGCTTGCCAGTGGTTCCCACTGCAACCATCAGCTGCTGTGGGTGTGCAGGAGCACATTTGCCAAGACCAGCTCCTTTTGCCAGGCGCAGCTCCTGCCGTGTGCCCAGAGCAGTGACCATGGGCAGAGCCAGCACACCCCTCCCCGGCCACCACGGCCACCCTGCTGCTATCCCAGCCTCCTGCAGTCACCAGGCTGGTTTCTGCTCAACCCCAGCTCCGGCATGCTCACGCTTCAGCCACGGAGAGTGAAAAATCACAGAAAATACAGCTCATCTGCAGTAAGCAAGGATGTTGTGTAACAGCCTGTGTATGGTTCTGAACAAAGAATATGTTGTTGGGGGGGTTTTATGGGGTATTAACATGGGAAAGCAGCTTAACACTGACATAACTACCCCAAAAATATCTCGTTTAGTTCCCCAATCAAACAATATTTGTATCAAAATTGACTTATTACAAAGCCCGTGGCATAATCATAATTCTCAAAGGATATAACCTGCCAACATCTTTCCAGAGAGCTGTCTGTGCTTGCCACGAGCTCCATCCCTAGCACAAGCCAGCGAGCTGTGGATGACAAGCTGCAAGGGGACACACTCCCAGCTGCCTGTGAAATGCCAGCTGGTCCTGTGGATGATTAACCAGGACACAGGTACCTGATGGGGTTTCAGGCACAGAGTGCACAGTAGCAAAGGACTCCACAATGCCCAGCACGAGGCAGTGAAGCTCTGCTTTGGTCTCCTGGGGCACAGAGACACCTGTGTATTGCTGGGTGGGGAAATGCCAGAGGCCTGGATCTATCTACCGGGTCTTCCCAGGCAGGGAAGGAGCTCTGAAGATGGCATCTAAACAGAGCCTGGGACAAACAGCTTACCTCTGAGAGCAGAGAGGCCAAAGGAGGCAGAGCAGCTGTTTCTTGTTCCAGTGGCTCAACAGGCTCCACAGCATCCTGTCCCACTGCAGCACAGCATTGGTAAACCACATGCCTAAAGGGGCAAAAGGTGGGCAGGTTCCTAAAACAGCACAGGGAGAACAGTGGAGTGGTGGGGCTTTGTCAAAAACAGGGCTACAGGGAACTCCCGCCCAGCAGAGTGCTGGTGGAGGGGTTTAAAATTCTTTAAACTCCTATTAAAAGTCTTTAAAAATTACAGTATTCAGACTCACCTTTACCAAAAAAAAAAAAAAATCTAAAGATATTTTTGCAGCCCAGCATAAGGAAGGGCAATGGGTGCACTGTAACTTCACAAGCACGTATCAGCACTGTATTTCCAATAAATATTGTCCCAAGACCCTTTCAAAATGAGAGGAGGTTTACAATAACACTGTGACTCTGCTAACTGCAGGAGGGTTCCTCCCAGCTTCCCTTCAGAGAGCTGAGAAAGAAATTATCCTCACAGAAAGATCATTACTGTGAGCTCACATAATCCCACTTTTAATCAAATGATAATTTAAGTGTAAGTTCCACTTCATGCATTTAGAAAAACATTGGTGTTATAAACGCTCCTATTAAAGCCTCATCCTCAAAAAAGATCATTCCCACAGTTGCCATTTAACAAGGCAGGAAAAAGAAACCAGTGCAGTTCAGAATTTAGGCAGCTATTTCATCTCTTCCTCCGAAAAAGATGAATTTTATATAATATTAGAATCTCATATAGTAGTTACAGAGCCCAAAAGGGAAACTATAGCAGATAAAGCACACAGAGATATTTAAGCCTTTTTATTTTTCCTTCTGGAGGATAAACCTATACCATGAATATTCTGTTAATAGTCTTCCTTGAGTAATGTGCTTACAAACAATTCCTTTGAAACCGTAACTCCTGTGAAGTTTTAAGGACCTGATCTGCTCCTTACTGACATAAATGTGATAATTGGAATATTGACAGGAACATCAAGAGAGTTGAAACTCATTAGCATGAAATTCACATCAAATGCAAGGAGAAACCTGAAATAAATGCACTCAGAAGTTTCTGAGCTCTCAGTAAAAGCCAAGACACTCAACACCCGGCTCGCGCAGGATGCGCCGGTAGCTGCAGAGACGATGGGCCACTTCATCAGCTGGGGTATCATAGCAGATATGATGAGCTGGCTCATTATTCTTGCTAAATTATGCGTGCTGGATTGGGGAGGGGAGGGGAGGGGGTCAGGAGTGAAATCAGAAATCATTCCAGTTCATCGTGTGCCAGATCACTGGAAAAGCTTCAGTAGCTCCTGCTGGCAGCAGGCAGTGCACAGGCTGTGCAGGCAGGCGTTCCCCTGCACAGATATTTCCCTTTCACCTGCGATTGCCCGGCTGGCTGACAGTAGGGATGGATCAGAACCATGCATCAGTGTCTTCTGTAGTGAGCTGGAGAATCAGATACTCCTCTGTATTAATCCCACATTATCACAGTGATCCAGATTTGCCTGGCTTAATCAGAAACAAGCAAACTCTTTGGGGCCCAGCAGAGCAGGATTCCTCCCTCTGAGCTGCAGGATTGCTGCCTGCACCCAGCTGGGCACAAGTGGGAGGAGGACTGAATTCTCCTGTCATTTAGCATCTTCACATCAAAGTGTGTGAAGAAAAGGCACACAGGAAGGCTGGGCTGGCTCCTCCTCTGCACAGCCATAGTGGGGTGTCGGGAAAGCTTCAAAAATGTGTGCTGGAGGGAAGAACACAAACAACCCATATATTTTATACATATATATGATGTTGCTCTGACTTATAAAAGTGCATAAGTACTCAAACCCTTGAAACAGCCTGACAGACAGGCTCTCGCTTCCCAGCCACCCCTAGCTTCATGCCGAGGGATGCAGGGATTGTCATACTGAACTGGATAATCCAGTTCCTCTGAAGACCAGCCCAAAATAGATTTCAGGGCATTTGCTTATTTTAATTCATATGCAAGCCCATCCCACAATGGAAATTCTTCCTTTTGGAGATGCTTATCTGGTGGCTGGGTGTTTAGTCTTAAAAGGGCTGAGTCCCAGAGGAGCTGTTCCCAAAGGTCTGGGATGCAGTGGCTCCCAGCAGACCACCCCAGCTGCCGTGAGCAGGCTGGGTGGCTGGCGGGCCACAGGAGCTGCTGGAAAGCCATTTGGTGATTTCCCATCCCTTTTCCCAGCCCCACACGGTGCTGGCACACTGGGTTTGCAAGCAGGCCTGGGCAGCACGGCTACAGAAGGTGCTGGCACAGGTGGAGCCACCAGCACGGGCAAAGCAGCCCCGCACCCCGGGCTGCTGGCACGGCAGGGATGGCCATGGATCACCCGGCAGCAGGAGCTCACTCAGGCCCTGGGAATCCTGCCAGCAGCCCCAGGAGCTCTGCTCACCCCCTGGGCAGCTGGGACAGCAGCTAAGTGCTCCTTATCAGCGCTGGGAAGATACGGCAGGATGAGAGCAGAATAACAAAAGCCCTGAGACGTGATTTATGGAGAAAAAAATAAACTTAGTATTAGTTTCCAATGGCATTTAAGTTTGAGAGGCCAGCCAAAATGTCTTTTTTTTTTCACAAAAAAAATCTACTTCACTGAAATACTCTTTCCTACAGGGACTTCTCTGTGTTGTGCTTAGGCAGTGTTATAACAATAAACAGGCATCCTTGCCTTAAGGGACTGCAGATACTGCCAAAGCAGGCAACATTTTAAACCTACAATAACCTTTCACTAATTGCAGAAGTCAAGCCAGACAGCCCAAACAGGCACGGAGCTGGGAGAGCTCTTCAAGGAAGAGTGACACAGCACGGGCTTTTACCCAGGCACTGCTGCCAACTGGCTGACAGAGAAACTTTACATCACCCTAAAGCCCAGAAACTGCCTTCGAAAAACTAACCGGCTCCTCGAATGCCCATACAGTGAATGGTTTGTGAACTGGAGCCAATGTGTGATTTCCCAGCCTCCCCAACAAATGGTGGGGACCAAGAGGAACGTGGAGATGCAGCCCCTGACACGGAGACAAATGTTTCTGCACTGAGCCCCAGTGATTCCCCAGGGAATGCTTGGGGGAACCTGCTTCAGAGGAAAGGGTTCCTCTGGCCCACAGCACACATGCTGAGAAGTGGTCAAATTATGCCAGGAAGCAAGAAGGCAAATGACTCTTTCTAACCCGTCCTCCCCCTCCCCTGAGAACTGAGGTTCTCAGAGAGCTGGGGCACGCTGGGGAAGCTGCTGAGCTTTGCTAATTTGTTGCCCATTGCTTTTCACTGATGAAGACCAATGGTGGCTCATTGAGCATCAGCCCTGTTACAGGGTTACTGTACTGATGGCTCCAGTATAGCCACTGGAATGTTTTAAGTGGGTTGGAAAGCACATTTCTACTCCAGGGATCAGAAGTCTCTAAGTAGGGTGATCCAAACAGTGGCATTAGTGCAGGTGCTTCTGACAGAGCCCAGGAGCAAGGCCCTGTGGCTGGGAGCAGACCTGGGCTCCCTTCAGGGGCCGTGCAGCAGCGCTGGGGTGAGACCACGGCACAAAGTCCAGCCCACGCCAAGCCTGCCTTCCCAAAGCCTTCATGGGGCTGTGTACCAAGGCCCTTCACCTGGCTCACATACTAGAGTGGCTCAGGCAGTTAATTTTAAGCTGAGTCAATTTTTAGAGTTATTGTTTATGAGCCAAGAGGATTTAATTTGAAATCCTACATTGTTGGGGTTTTTTTAAAAAAAATTAAATTGAGAGCAGCCTCCCCCCAGCCTGGTCCACAACACTTTCCCCGGAGATGCTCAGTTGAAAGGATCTGGAACTCATCACCATACCATCTGCCTCTCTCTGAGAGGTGATCAATCATCCTGAAAGTTTAAACACCCACAGTGCCTAATCTATTACAGTGTTCAAATCCACCTATTTTAAACAGTGGAAGGGAGGACATGCTGTCCCCTCATGGCACAGCAGAGAAGCCCCAGCTTCCATGCCTGCCAAGCTATAAAACCCCAGTGTTTCCTAGTTTCGCAGTCAGTACTGAGAGAGGGAACCTTCTGAGGACAGACAGACAGAGATGGAGAGCTGTGTGACACCCCCCTGTAACAGGGCTGCAGGAGCAGTGCATCCCAACACATGGGCCTGAGGGGGGATGGGCACTCCCCAAACCCACCTTCCTTCTGCCCACACGCAGAAACTTTGCCTGGGAGTAAAGAGCAAAACCAATGCCTCATCCTACCATGATCAGCTCTGGAGGTGCACAAAGGGCTCCTTCTCCATAGCACACAGGTAAATTCAGAAGTCAGTGGAAACCCAACAGGTACTGATGGCTCCATTCCCCTCTGCTAGGAGCAGGTACAAGCCTGGGCCAGACCTACAACACAGCTTTATCCATCCCAAAGGAACAGTGGTCAATCTACAGAAAAAGTGCATGGAAACCCATTTTCCTTGTGCTGTCTGCAAGCTTTGGTATTGCACAATGTGGGTGTTTTGGTCCACATGGAATCACTGCCTGGGAGCAGGAGTGGCCCCCAATGCTGCTGAGGCTGGCTTTGCTCTGCCCTGTGGGGCCCAGGGCACAGGCTGGGTGTTGCCAAGGAAGGTGGCAGAGGCCACAGTTCTGGTCCCCTTGGGTCCCCCTGTCCTGCACAGCTCTTTGTGTCTGAGAGGCATCACTGGCCTGTCAGGGTGGGGCTGGACAGAGACCAAGGGACCCAAAAGAGCTTGCCAGGAGAGCAAGAGCCAGCCCTGTAATCCTGCTGGCACCTCTGTCAACAGCAGCACATTGCTTCTATGGTTTGGACTGGGGACACACCGTGCAAGCCATCAGTGCAGGCACTGCTGTGTGAAATACCGGGGGGAATGGCACGAAGCATTTACTGTCGTGTCTGTTCCTAGCAGGTGAGTACACAGACTGTTAACAGAGATCAGTTGGATGTAGAACCTCTTATAACAACCCCAGATGACACGTGCTGTCATCATTGGCTGAGAACAAGTCCTGACCAAAAAGTCACTCTTTGTCCAGATTGGCACAAATTGTTTGTTTCCTTAAACAAAAACACCAGGTAGTCCACAAGTTCATGATTCATTCTTCACCACGAAGATCTCCACCCCAAGTTTGTCTAACAGACAGCTACTTATTGACCTGCTAAAACCTTTTCCTTAGCTTACCTGGAGACACCAGCCAGCTTCATCGTGCTGATCTTCATCTACAAGGAGAAACAGCTGGAGCAGCTGAGGGTTCTGCTCATCACTTCACAGTTCGAGCTCCTGGATGTGGCTCTCCCATGTTGGAAATGAGCTGCAGCTATGCAGGCTGCACTTCTAGAAAACAGGTGGAGGTTCAAAAAAAGCCCCCCCAAATTGTCTCTGTTGGAGCTTAATAGGAAAGGAAGTAATTTATGGTAATGTTGTGGAGTGCATATGCAGTATCTAAATGTTTAAGGACTCCTGAGAGGGGTGAAAAATAATTCAGGCACACTTACAGGCAAGCCTTCCCTGACTCCAGTGAGCCTTGTTATGATAGGGACAAAAGAAGAAAATGGAGTGGCCAGGGGAGGAAGTAGAATAAAGTTGAAATATATAAGGATTTTCTAGATGAGTATGTGATTTAGGGGAAATTTAGGCATTGAAATTTTGTACTAAAACATCCTGGGTTTTCAGTGAAGATGTCCAAGAGGCACCTGCACATTGAACAATTGTCAAAGGGACACCAAACCATCTTCAAAGAGTCCACAACAGGCACCATGGGATCCATGAAAACAGAATAAATCTGACAGATGCCCTACATTTATAGATTAAAAGAGAAATTTCCCTGACAAGCTCTGGCCCAAGCCAATCTTGCTGTGCTGCTGTATGCTGACTACAGGGCAACCAAGGCATGAAATGCAGTGTCCATCCCAGACCTTTTGAGCCTCCATCCAGCCGAGGTTCTCTCAGTCCTGGCCATTGGACAGACCAGACTGTGACAGAGACGGATCCAAGCCTGGGGGTGAACCCTCCTTCAGAGCCACTTCACCTGCCAGAGCATTGCTGGGTAGAAAAGCATTTTCAGAAACACTCACCTGAGTAATAACTCATTGTCACTGGGAGCCAAAGGTGGCACTTGTCCCTGTGCCACTGGCCAGGCAGCCCTACTATTGTCAGTGAGAAATGACAAGGACAGTCCACAAGACCTGCTGCCTCTCAGGACTTCACCAACAGACTCATTGAACTTGTCTTGGAGACAGTTTTCATGAAAAAAAGGGCTTTCTTGAGCTAACAAAGCCACATGAGGGTTAGCCAAGACTGATAATTAAAAACTATGGCAAATGATCCCAAAATTAAAAATACAGTTAAAGCGTGTGCTTTGGGAAAGAGCACAAAGGGCCAAAATTTAATTTTCCTTAAGTCAGCACACAAAACCATTGGCTAATGACTGAAACACAGTGGTGCCCACTGAGACTTCTCGGGAAAAGAGAGGGAGAGAAATGTATTCAAGACGTAAGACAAGTAGTGTGAGCTAAGTTGTTTTAATTCTCTCCTTCCCCATCCCCAGGTTTCACTCCAGTGTCACTCACACTGCTGGGTTTTTACCAATGACTACATCTGACACATTTTCAAAGCCCAGGAGTGAGCAGCATTCAAAACACAGTGCGAGCTGCTTGAAAACAGCTTTCCAATATTTATACAAACAACCCCGGGGCTTTGAAAACATCTCAAAGCCCCCGTGTCCCACAGAGGCCCTCCATCACAGGCGTGAGCTCTGGGTTGGCCCGCAGCACAGGAAGAGCCCGCGCTGGTGAAGCAGAGGTTAGTCAGATGTGAGCGAACATCTGGTGATCGTCAGCGCAGAGAGCAGCGCTCCGAGGTGGGCGTGGGTGATGCTGGCCCTGAACTGCTGCCATCTCTTACAAAACAGACAGCGTACGAGCTCGTCCTGTGCAACGCTGTTCGTGGGATTCTGTTGCTGTTTCCATCGGGTTCCTTTCCCAGCACCCATGCTGCAGGAGAAGCACTAATTGCATCCGGCAGACACCTCCCCAGACACCCCGTACGGACACGGCTCTGTCGGCAGCAGTGGCACTGCCATCCACCACGCAGGGACAGCTCCACCTCGGGCTGGGAACCCTCTGCTGCTGATCCTGGGCCAGTCCGGGCTGTTTGCAGCACTCTCAGATCAGCTCCATGGGATTAAAAAGAATACCCAGCTCCAATCACAGTGATAATGCTTATGGAGTTTGGAATTATAAAGAAAATTTAGGCCAGCAATTGCATGTTTGACTCTGGCAGCAGGGACTCCCTCTCACCCCTTGACACGCAGCCATTTTCGTCAGAGGTGCCTTCTTTGAGGCAGTCACGCTGGAAAATCGTTGGCCAGAAATGTGTGAATTAGTCAGGAACTCTGTGAGTAACAGGAAGGGAGGTCTCACGACCCGATGAGTGCTGCTTCGTCACTTGGGCTGCAGGGCACCATGGAAAATGGGAAAAGCATTATTCATCCTGCCACTCACCGGGGGTGCACGTGCTCCCTGCAGGGCTGGGGGGGATGGTGTCCACCTCTGGGATGTGTGTGGGCAGTGGCCACGCTGGGGACACCGCAAATACCACCATGGGCCAAATGGGGAATGGGAGCTGTACTCATGTTTTGTCACCACACATTCCCAGTGCACGCAGGAAGAGGAGATTTCCTTGGGGGAAGAGAGAGAGAGAGGAGATTATTTAATGCAGCTGCATGGGGTGACAGCCCCAAAACCCAGCTGTTCTCAATAAGACAGCAGCCCTGCCAGTGGGCATTGCATACGTGCCCTGTCACGGTCTCCAGGCCAGCTCAGCCTGTGTCAGCATTTCCAGAGCAGAGAGCCCCACATAGCACTGGATTCCTCAGCTGTGGAGAGTCTCTAGATCCCAGCAGAGCCCTCCAGCAGACCTCTCTGGGAGCTGCATGGTGCAGGTCCCACTACCCCACACAGACCATACTCAAACCCCTCAGAGGAGAGGCTTTGGCTCACCTGTGTCTCTGAAGAGCCTTGCTGTGCACATCAGTACTGAGCCTGAAGGGATTCAGAGCAGAAATACTTGAGCACGCACTTTCCTGAATCAAGGTCGCAGCTCCAAATTGTTTCTCTGTGTTCAAACAACCAGGTTAATAAATCAAAATAAGTTCTCAGAAGAGTCTTGTTCAAAAAGGATGAAAAACATCAGGGTTTTGCCAGAAATAGTAGGCTCAGATACAGGGTTTGACCCCTCTTCTGCTGAACACACAGAAAACATCTGCTTGGTCAAGCAAAACTATGGAGTAAACTGGATTAAGATGATTCTGACCATGTTTGTGGCTTCTGAGATCATTTCTTCAGTTGGATAATAAGCTAATTCATATGCAAGTGTTATAAAGTTGGGATATGCATCAATTTATAGGGGGGCTTTTATGCCTCTAGGTAACAAAGCAATCTACAAAGTGTTTAAAAGAGCCCAAGACAGAGAATAGAAGCATTTCCACAGCACAGTGTGAGGCTCTCCATTGTTTGTAGGTTAGATTTAATGCACAAATACAATAAAAAGGAAGTCATGCTGACAAAATACCAAGTTTATGCCTGTTCAGCACTAGACACTAAAATTCCAGTATTCACCCGTCACAGAGCAGTATCACCAGCAAGTCACAGCCCCATTAAACGCAGAAGTTCACAAACATAGCAAAAGACCCGGTCCTTGCCAAGAGAAGTCACACTGACAAAAGCACATTGGGCCTTGGCTGATTTAGGGAAAAAAGTCATCTATACCAAATCCCAATTAAACCAGGTACCTCCACCCGAGGTTCTCTACACATTTGCCTTTGCCCTAAGTTGCTGAATATCCCATAAAATCTGATTTAGAGGTACTGACCTCACACCCTCTGAACGTGGGCTAAGAGAAGCAGTATTTGTTTACCTTCTGCATAGCGCAGATGAGGATTTAAACTGATATCTCATTTCACATGTCCGTGGCTGGCTGTGAGCTGCCTGCCGGCACGGATGGCCCATTCCCGAGCGAATCCCACCGCTCTCCCGGGAGCCGCTCCGCCCCGCCGGGAGCCGCCGCTGGCTGCTGCTGCTGCTGACAGCAGAGGCTTCCGAAAGGTGACGGGCTACATTCAGTTGTTGTTGTTGTTGCTGAGATTGTGCCACCCTGGGATCTTATCACCGTGGGAAACACTCTTGGAAGAGATTTAAACAAACATGGACACACAAAGCCGAGCAGAACTTTACAGCTGAAACTGCAGCCGATAGAAGAATCCGGCAATGCCTCGTCCCTTGTCTCTCCCCAAACAGAGCCTGCAGCGATGTCCTTTGCTCCAAAGCCCTACGGAGAAGGCATGGCCCGAGTGCCAGCTAGACCAGCAAAGGGCGTGGGCAAGAGACAAAGGGTGGCTTCGGGCTATCGCTGACAGCTCCTAATTTGAGTGATTATTTACACAACCCACGATCTCCTGAGAGCAGCAGTCCTCTGGACTCACCTTTCTTTCGGTACCGTGATGACACAGGCTAAGCCACTTTGAAATGGTATGAGGTACTCCCATGTTTTAACTGGAACGCTATCATAACTTTTTAGTTCTTGGCTTCCATTACTCAGTCAGGAGCACTTCTTACAGCACTGGGCCACCTTCCAGGCATAACATCTACCAAAGGCACTGAGTATGTCCTAGTTTTTCTCAGAAAACAGCCCAGAGCAAAATGACTACAATACAGCAAGTGCAGAGGAGAACCAGCAGTGAGGAGGTCAAATACTAATTAAAACCAAACTGGGAAAAGAGCAAACCAAAACTGCCTAATCTATGACCCCAGGAGAAAATTACTGCGAGCAACAAACAAAATCAGTTCCAGTCATGCTTTGCAGAACCAGCAGTACACAGCTCTGCAGGGCAACACGTGAGCAGGGGCAGCCTCGATATTTCCAACACCCAGCGCTGCCGGACCAGCATCTGTCCTGTGTCACTGACAGGAGCCTGGGAATGAGCCCTCCCCACCTGCACACCGAGAAGGGAACCCACGGGGGGATGTGGGGCTTCCTCAGCACCAGAGCACCTGAAGGATGAGGCAAACCTACTGCAGGTGTGTGACTTCTGAAAGGCAGCACCAACAACACATTGGCTGACTGACCTAAACCCGCGGGAGATGAGCACAGCAAAGACACCTTAGGATCTACCCCCCTGGAATCCAAGGCACTGCACAGGACACAAGTGGAACAGCCACTTCTTGGCCAGGGGAAGGGTGGAAACTGAATGCTGTTAAGAACTTCATTTCCAAGCACAATCAGTGCTCCTGCAAAGCAGGAGAATCTTCTCCCCAAGATCTTCCAACAGCCTGTAGTAGTAAGCACCTCCAAAGACAAGGTGAAAAAAAAGACAGCAGTAGTTCAATTAATGTAAACACATAAGGGAAATGGAAATAAAAACACTCATTAATAATTTCTGTTCCCACTATGTACGTCCCTCCAAGATATCCCGTTGTCTGTGAATGCCCAGATTCACGAAGAAGTGCCTTAACTTTAATCTAGCAGGCCTCTCAACTCCTACTTCAGATGGAAGAAAGATGCACTGAATAGCTCATCACTCCTCCAAGCAAGAAGAACGATGTCTTCACTGTCATCCAAAAGCCCCTCCTCCTCCTCCTACCGATGCTAAGGCTTCCCTCCTTCCACCCACCACTGACCAGCCTCCACAGAGCCATTCTCAGCCCCCAGCATCTCCGATTAAAGGCATCATCATTGTTTCAACACATCCCTGACAAAGAGGAATTCTAAAAACTGAAACAGGGAGTGATGGTGCAGCATAAGAAAACAGAGAATCCAGCCTGAGTACCTGAGATCACTGCAGTTTGTACGTATGCCATACCTCAGCATTCACCCTCTTCCTACTTGTACTCATCTTTCTTTCTAAACAATAATGTTTTGGGTTGTTTTTTTTCCAAGTATCAGACGGGGTTCCAACCTCTGGATGCCTGTTCAGGTGTGAAGCCTTGGCACGCTGTTGAATTTCTGTTAAGCCAGCTCATTACCGCTGAACAATGGCCCGTGAATTGGCTGTTGTTCAAAGAAATCACTTATCGAGGCCATGCCCAACAAAAACAAACTGTTAGTGCAAAGTTTTGAAGTGTATGAAAGAAGGATTGAGGAAGAAGGATGTTGTTGCATTTAATCTGTAAGATTAGGAGATGAGAGATCTGTTTTTTGTTAAAGGGAGTCTCCCTGTGATGTTAGGCAAGCTGTACAAAATCCCTGTATTTTCATTTCGTTCTGAATAAAACGAGAATAATACTATTTTCCTATCCAGTGGAGAGGTTTAGATCACTTCAGCCCTAATGCTCACATCTCCGACCACCAAAATGTCTGTGAAGCGTGAGGTGAAAGAAAAAACAACTCAGCCAACCACATCCGATTGACTGAATTTTTAAACTCAAATGAATTGACTTTCATCCAGCTTCCAAAACCCAAACCAACTACACACGATTAGGCTAAGAATAAGCATGAGAAATGACACTCTACAGGGTAATTTTCTGGAGAGGCTGGAAGCCCCGGGAGAGGGGCTGGGGACGAGAGCAGCTCCTCAGCCGTGACCGGGCGGCTGCGCCTGTGACAATCTCATTAATTTTGTGCGGCGGCTCCGCGTCCCGGGGGCGGCGGGAGCCGGGGGCGGCTGGAGCCGGGGGCTGCTCGCCCCTCATCCCGCCAGCTCCCGGCTCCTGCCCTAGCCCCGGGCCCGGTGGCTCCCCGGCATTAAACTGCAGCCATGCACCGAGACCTGCGCGGCCCCGCAGAGGTTACGGGCTTTATCCCGGCTCTTTGGAGCACTGCATCCCTCCCGGCCGAAGGAGCGGCTGAGCAGCCTCCGTGCTGGATGAACCAGGTTCTGGGGAAAGGCCGTGCCCAGAGCCGAGCTCTGTGCGCTGCAGATGTGCAGGGGCTGCGCACACCTGGGTCGGGAGGGGACGTGCGCTCCTCTGACACCTTGCTGGACCAAAGGGCGATTGCACCCAGGGCTTCATTTCCCACACTTCTGGGGAAATCGCTGTGCTGCCTCCTACACGCTTTGCAGAAGGACATTGCACAGAGCCGTGCTGCCTCCAGAGCCCGATCCTGTGCTCCGCTCTGACACGGCGCAGCTGGAGCTGCCAGCTACCGCTGTGAGAAATGGCTTTCAATCATGAAAAGGGAAAGAAAGAAAAGAAAAAAAATCACTTCAAGCTTGGCAAAGCTTTGTAGTAAATTTTCAATGTTTCTCCCACACAACCTTTGCATCAGCAAGGTTATTGTTATTATTATTATCACAATTTAAGATTACAGGCAAATAGCTTTTAGAACATACAACGGGTGACTGCTTCCAAAAAGCATCCAAAATGTTGATGTTAAAAGGAGCTGCTGCATGCCCATAACGTCTCCTTTCCCATTACCATCAGCAACTCTGTGCAACCCTCCATAAAGTAAAAGCACATGCTGGAACATTAATGATAATGGATGGACAGGCTGAGGCTGCCAGCGTGCATTGCTGGGTGTAGGTCAAGCAAGACAGAGCACAAAACAGACACAGATAGAACAAATGCTCTCAAATAATCACCCTCCAAGCAGTAACCGTGTGTTGAATCAAAACCATGATAGATTCTCTGGCAGACAAATCCTACCCAGAAGAACAGCTGAGAAAGGCAGACAAGTCTCTAGGTGGCCAGCACTGCCATCTTCACCCACCTCTCAGAGGCCCAGGATCTCCATGGTAGGTGAGGAGGGAGAAAATCTCCATTCAGCCTTTGCAGTACTTGCAAAGTATTTTCATTGTCAACACAGCTTCCCTCACAAACAACTCAAACCCAGGTTTTGATGATGAGCCTGGTCTGAGGCTTGTCATTGCTCCTGCCGTAAAAGCACAGCAGAACACAGAAAACACAGGAGTCCATCAAATCTCACAGCTATACCGGAATAAAGAAAAGCTCAAATTAGACATGGAAAAAAATCCCATCCTGCTCTGTTTTTGCTAAATTGTGTGCAATCCAGCTGCAGCAAGTCCCAGGGGCGCCTTGCCAGGCAGAGCTGCCACAGCCCAGGGATGCAGCAGCCCCCACCCTCCCTGGGGATCACAGCCATGGAAGCACCACCTTGCTGGCTCACCATGGATGGCTTGAGTCACCAGGGGGATGGAAGTGGTCCCCACGCTTCAAAAGGCTCCAGAACACGCTCTCATGAATCAAACAGCTGAAAATAAAACCCAGCAGCCAGATAAGTGGGGCAAGGGCTGTGAATCTGCAAGACATTAGAAGAAAGTGTTTTATGGGTTTTCCTTCCTTCCTCTCCTCCCTGTTGTTTTTTGGCTGAAGGCTCAAGGTCATCTCTGGGACACAGCTTTCTCCATCCCCCGTGAGCTGAAGTGACCCAGGCTGTGCCAGCGGGCTGGCTGGTACTGCGGGGGCTGCCGGCCTGACCTCAGCCCCTGACCTGGCAGCTCCCACTCTGAAACCTGAATCCCAGGAGCTCTCTGCTCCCAGTGCCATGAGTGCTGCCTCTCGGTCACACTGGCTGCTGCTGCTGGGTTTGTGTGTGCTGCACTCCCCCAGGCAGCTTCAGGCTGTGCCAGCAGCACCTGCGGACAGTGAGGAGCGGCAGGAGCTGTTTCTCGAGGCCAGCCTGCCCTGCTGCATGGAGAGGGACCAACTCCAGCCCCTGGCATGTCCTCCCGCCCCCACCCCTGCTCCTGGGAACCCCTCCACCTGAGCCTGCCTGCCAAGCTACTGCACCTCTGACACCCGCACACCTCCTGCTCCCATTGATGCCTTGGCAGCAATTCCCTTTCTCCAAACTAAACCTAGGAACCAAACACAACGCAGGGCACAGATGGGGCATGAGGGTCCTTCAGGATGCCCATGTCACAGTACCAGCCTTACCGATGCCAGCAAAGTACAAATCAAATGCAACCTCTTTGAACAAGAGATGCCTCGAAGCACAGACTGAGGGATCCCCTGCGTGGGGAGGCACAGGGACAGTACAAGGTCGGGCTTGTTCACAGCTCAGTTTCATGGCCACTCGAAGGGAGAGAAAGGCCTTGGTGCTGATGAAGGCAAGCAAAGCCAGCACACTGACACAGGAAGAATTAAATGCTGGGGAGGTTTCTGGCCTGTCATCACTTAGAACTTGTAAACATAACAGTGGTTATTACCAGAGCTGAACAATGAGACTGGAAAACAGAAGTCTCCACTGAGGCAGTTGCTGAATCAAAGCAGCTATGAGAAGTAAAAGATTTGCTCTTCCCTACCAGAAAGTGCTTGCCTCCCCATGGTACCTGTCTGGTCTCAGCTGCTTTAACACCTTGTGCCATGTGCTGCAGGATGAGGTGGCTGAGCAGCTCGAGTGGCTGTCAGAGAGCTGCACCTAAGGGTGCCCAAACTTACAAGTTTATGAGAAATATAAACCTCCTGAAATCTGGTTTCACTCCAGCTTGCAAAAAAAGCTAACACTTGTGAAATTTCTCATGACACAGAATGACTTTCCCATCTAGAAAGAATATCTGGTAAACATCAGCATGAGGCATTTCTGCAATCAGCTGTTCTCTCCACAAAGCCCAGTAGCTCTGAATTAAAACACGATGAGAAAACCACAGCTAAATTCTCAGGGAAACTCTGCTTTCATCCTACCCCTTCCTCTGGTGTCCCAGCTCACACAGACTGCCTGGAAACTCTCATAGCCTGTCTTAGGTTGGGGTTGTAGATTTTGGGGAGCTGGACTGCAGAGCTGGGAGCCCAGTGCCCTCCTCAGTGTGAAACCACTGAGCCTGCAAGTGAAACCAGCTGGCGGCCAAACCACCCCACCAAGGCCAGTGGGGACCCTCAGTGGAGCCCAGGCAGTGTCATTGTACATCTGCTCCACAGAGACACTTCTGCTGGTGGCAGAACCGGCCCGATAAGTCACCTTCCAACAACTCACTTCTGGAGAGTGCAGCAACAGCTTGAAGAGCTGGCTGGACTGGCAGGAGGCCACGTAGGCCACACAACACCCACTATGCCCAGAGGACAAGGAAACCCCCAGGGAAGTGGAGTATCAATGCCATGAAATGCTGCATCTCATCTAAGCACAAGGTTTCATAACACCCATTAATTCATCCCAGTTACGTGCACCCACCCCAGTGACCATTACCAGCCTCCAGACCATTGCATCCAAAGGAAGCTGCTCTTGGTGCTGTTCCCAGCACATGTGCTCATCCTGAGAGGATGCTTCTATCTAACACAGCCAACAAATAAGGGAGGGACAGGAACACAACCAAGATCTGCTTGCTTAGTTCTGCTGCCAGACTGGAAATAAAACTTCCAGCCACTGGAATGGCCAAAACACGTTCCCTTTGTACTCACTGCACACTCAGAATTACCTCTTTTGTGCTATCCTGGGAGTTTCCTTTAATATAATCTCCTTTTTCTGTTGTTTTAATTGAGAATCCCTGGGGCATTTAAAGCCAATTCTGGTAAAGCAAAAGCAAAACCACAAGCCACACTTCCACTCCAACTATCCACTTGTAAAGCTTCAGGTTCAAAAAGCAACAAGGGGACAGGATGGCTCAGGTGCCTCCCCAACACCTGTGAGTGAATTGCTCTCACAGTCAGGAGGAGAGGGCAGCTGAGAAAGGATCAGGGACGAGCATTTATGGCCCGGGCTCCCAATCCGGGCACTCCTATGAAGGCCATGAGCATGGCAGGTCCAGCTGGAGGCTGATGACAGCGCTCCTGTGTCTGCAGCCTCTGACCAGGCAGCACCACACCCAGCAGGGACAATCCCAGCTCCCAGCACACTGACACAAGGGACACAGTGTGAGAAGGGCTGGGAGGCTTTGGATGCCTCATCATCCCTCCATCTCACACCACTCCCAAGGAGCCAAACTTAAGGCAAGGGAATGAGGAGGGACTTGCTTCTCTTTCTCCCTGCCAAGGTGCTGAAACACAGTGAGGCCAACAGGAGGGGGGTTACTCGAGAGCAAGGGACATCTTTCACCTCCAGCCAGTTGTCAGGGTATTTCACATCCTATCTTCCAGGTTTGGGAAGTGAGGATCAATCTTCACCAGCCGTGGCAGCCAACAGCCCCAGCAGCTCCTGCCTGCTCCGTGCCTTCCCAGGCCTGTGCCCTGTGAGGCGTCTGCTGGTGCTGAGATGCTCCTGGAGATGATCCCAATTAAAGAAGTGAGGCTGTCACAATTTCAGCTGCACGAGGGAGATGAGAAAATGAACACTGTCACTGAGTGTCTGCAGGAACAAATTTACAAACCTAATCACCTCCCAGCATAGCCAGGCTGCCAGTGCCTGAAGAAGGGTGATAGGGGAGAAGAAAGCTTTTGGGACTCTTAAAGAATGTAAATTCAGCCTAATAGGAATTGGATCTGTCCTTGCCTGTAATCAGCAGCAGAACTGAGATCCCGAACTGGAATATTAATACAAGTGTTCAATGGGAGATGAAAACCTCTCAAAACCTCTCTCAAATGAATGAGAATTAAACATCATAAGCACAGCACAGCAAACTGCAATGCAGTTGTGCTGTCGGGAGGAGTCTGCTGAAAGGGGAGGTTGAGAAATTCCATGGAAGATAGGACTGCCTCCTGGTAGTGCCCAGGACAACACGTCTGTTCTGACTGCTTCCTGGCACACTGATTTTTCATTCCAGATACCCTCCCAAATTTGGGTGTGATCCCTGTTGCTCTTTAAAAAATAGGATAACTGAATTTTTAGGCCAGGTTGATCAGGTGCATCCTCTGTGCCTAAAAAGACCAATACATGGGAACAGGAAAGGATCTGTTATTGTAACATCTGCTGTATTTTGTTATTCTGCATTACTGCTGTTATGGTTTGGGGGGTGGGGAACATCTCTTGACACTTCAGTGAGGTACTAAGTATTTGGGGTGTTCAGTTTAGGATATGGCATTGCAAATGAGCAGCTTTTCCTGAGAATATAGTTCGTGGGGAACAGCTAACACTGAGAAGGGCACAGTTCCAGGACAGAGCTTGCTGCTGAAGCCCAGGCTGCAGGCACACCTGCCTCTGGCAGAAGAGGGGCCTGATGGAGTGATCACCCTGAGGAACATACTGCAGGTGTCAGACAGCTCTTGCAGAAGGCATTTTTGTTCTCTCACGTTTGGTTTCCCTCCATGGTGTGTTTGGCCACAGGGGTTACAAAGCAGCAGAGCACCTCCAGCACACCGAGGCACTGCAGGGTGGGACAGAGCCCACAGCCAGCAGGCACTTGGCCAAATGGAAGCACATCGTACCCCAGGCTCCTCCCCGAGGCCCAAGTGGGGCACTCAGGCCATTCCTGTGCATCCTACCCCATCCTCAGGAAGCTTCTGCTGCCAAGGC
>QWTY01029771.1:4186-20475 GCA_008033365.1 Pseudorectes ferrugineus | reverse complement strand
CTACAGCTTGAGATTGAATAATAGGAAGAAACCTGCATTAGATGCTCCATTTTACAAAGCTTCAATGTAAATGCAAATGTGTGGTTAAAAGAATTATCTTTCAGCACCACCAGCCTCCAAATTCGTCCTTGTTACAGGTTTTTATGATGTTCCCTCTCATGGGTGACGTCTGTTTTCTCTTTTAACAGATGACTGCCCAGGGAAATGGCAAGGACAAATCCAGCTCCACTTTTCATAGCAGATAAGGAAAAGGTAAACACCATTACACCACCAGAACAGGCATCCAGTGCTAATTCGTAAATGAGATGAGAACCTAAGACAAACACTAAAAGCCAGATGGTCAAGTTGCAATATTTTAATAGTCAGATTTCAGGCTTTCTAAAATGTATGTGTCATCAAGGTCAGAGCAAGCACACACCTGCCTCACAGTGCCAGCATCCCAATAAATACTTTTGGAACTTTGTTCAAAAAATCCCTAAGAGTTCTGTTATTCAATGCTAGCACATGTGAATAATATTGAGTGAATGTAATTGTCAGTAGAGACTTTTTTTCCATGCCAGCTGACAAAGATTTATTAAGGTAGGTTCATACTGGCATAAAAATTACTCTAAAAATATCAAATAAATAATAGTCTTTGAAAAATTTGTAACACCCCAGCATTTTGGCTAACGTGAAAGTGCACGTAAATGAGTCAGACTCTGTTTTCTCCCTCAGGAGATATTACTTTAAGTTAATTGAAAATCGTAGCAGAAATGCCATGAGAATATGTCATTTTGCTCAATTTCAATATTAAGAAAATGATATTTTAAATTAAGGAGCTGAGTTTTCAAATAATTTATCACATAGTGTTTTTATAAACATTGAAATTTGAAAAAGGTCTTCTCACTGAGAATTCTAATGCATTGTAGCAAAGCACAGAACTGAAAATGTATAACTGGTGCTTCATTATTTCCATCAAATTTGGAAAAAAGATGTTGAAAAATTCAGATTTTGCCTGGTACAATCTCCTCTTTCTTGGTCACCTCTAAATGAATCTTAAATTAAAACACTGCCAGGCAGAAATTACCACTGGCAATTATTTATCAGGGAATGGTTTGAACCATGAGTTTTAAGCTCGACAGATACCAACATAAGGTACCAATTCTGCAAAACTTCTATTTGAATAGTATTAAAGAGAACTATGAAGAAAAAAATCTGGGAAATTTTTTTGTGTGTCCAAAGTCCACAACTGAGTCTAAATGGAGTCATTAACAGGCCTTTTTGGCTACAGTTCTATTTCTCTTAGTAGTTGCATCAGAATTTAGCCTCATTTTTACTAGGTTGAACCAACACTTTCCATTACCACTAGGCTTTATTTGTCTATACTATCAGCTGCATCCACCTGGAGCAGGGCTCCATTTGGGTTTACCACCTGTCTCTAACACATTCGTGCTATTCCTCTACTATTTCCCAAAGGAATTTAATGATCGTAATGATATTAATGAAAGGGACTCCACTGTATCATAATAAAGGCTCTAGTAGACCACTGGGACCTTGTGCAGGCAGCACAATGGGGCATATAAAAGATTACCTTGTGATGAGAATTTGGGCCTCTTCATCCTTAGCCAGAATGCTACAGACAGCAATATTAGTGGGCAGCAACTTGCACAGTTGGACCCAATATGCACATCCTCCTTCTGGAAACTGTCACACATCCCTGGCTAAACAACAGGAACGGTCATAGGCTCTTCAAGCTTCTAGTTCCTACAAAGTGGTCATATGGCTTTTGGATTGTTAGAGGAAAAATGGACAAGAGTTTATGTTTCTCCAAAACAATTTTCAGAATAAACCAAAACCTTTGGTATTGCTTCCTGCCTTTTTTTAGTCATTTCCTTCTCTCTCTCCCTCTTCACCTTTGACATTCTTTCCTTCTCTTCCAGCTGCCATAAGCAGTTGTCTTTTTTCCTCTAGTTTTCCCTGAAAAAGACTGTTGCTTTCACCAAAACTGAAGAATGCAACTGCCAGACCAACTTGTTTCTTCAGAGGTGTAAATCTTGTTTAATAATCTTTGGAAAATAAGGCAAGGCAGTGAATGATGAAAATCAGGTGTTGGTTATTTCCATTCTGCTGCTTAGACCAGAGTTTGGGCTAGTACCCCATCAGTTTGTACATTTCTCCCCATTTAAAAGTGAGTCAGAGCATGATCCAGCACGAAATCATTGTGGACATTTGTAGTTCAGACTAAATGACAGACATCGTTTTTTAATGGTGATCTTCTTCCATATTTAACACTTCCCTTCCCTCCACAGAGCCTACTACAAAATGAATCATTCAGCCTCCTTATCCACAAACTTAATATTCACATGCCTTCCACCATTTCTTGGGGTTTGACGTGTTGTGAGTTTTTTTCCTGAACTTTCAGGTTAAAAATTTCTCTTGAATACTTACTGCCTGCAAAGGCAAAAATCATATGCTGTCTTACAAAGAGATTATTGACTGCACTGTGAATAGTATAAGCTTACCTTAAAACAAGTGTGAGAACAGACAGAACTCTAAAAATGGCAGTAGAGGACCCATTGCATAATTTAGACATAACTCCAAGTATAGCACCATGGTCAAGTTTGTAAAATGTTCTATTCAGAAGAGCCATGTGAACTTTCGTAGTGTGAGAAGCTGTTCTTAGCACATAATTATTATAAAATACAGAATCTTTGAAAATAAAATATTGATCAAAATAAAAGTCTTGCTGGCTCTCAAGTCAGCTAGCTGCCTGAAAAATGGTATCTTTGGGGGCTACATTAGTTCTATGGAAGCTTAGCTAAGAGACTGCAACTAATTTCTATCCTGCTTTAATAATGGTTTAACAAAAGATGTGCTTCGTTCCCACACTGTTTCTACAGTGAATATAGTCCAAACATTTCCCTCCCTGGGCCCTGTCTTTTTTAGCAAAAACACAGCAGTGGCTACAAAGCATAAATCAAAGTGTAAGTTCTCTTCTGAGTTTGGCTGCTCGATGTGTTCATTGCTAGACCAGCCACTTTTATCCTTCCTTCCCTTATTCAGGGTTTCCCCTAACTACCTTGACAAGATATTAACTCAGAAGTTCTTTTACCCCTCTCTATTAAAACAGTAGTCCTCGTTGGTCTAGTAGAGTTTTCAAAACCACTTTCATCTCTGTGTAGGCTCCTAAGAACACTTAGTATTCCTCAAATAATATTCTCTTTGTATTATTAAGCCCGTTTGATTGATTGCCCAGCGTTGATACTCAGTATTTTATGGTATATTGTGTGGCCTGTCACAAAATCTGTTAGTTGTCAACAAGTAGGCCACCAGCAGCAGCATGCCAAATGTTGTGGAATGACAAACATAATTACGCATGGTGTTCTGAAATGCATCTCACAGTTCCAATGTGGAGCAGGATTACCCCTTTATTCAGTACTCTGAGAAAAGCATAGCAACAGAAATGCAGGGAAGGAATCTGGGAACATCTGAGTTCAACTCAGAACGTCAAAGGGAAGCCCATTACAGTTTATAATACTTATAATCACACTAAGATAAGTCAAGAATCAGCTGGCACCCATGTGGTAAGGCATTTAATATTAAAGCACTGCACAGCTGTCCATTACCACACAAACATGCTGAGATTCTGCAGAGGGAACAGCAGAGAGCAAGGGGAAAGGAGAAGGGTATATGAACAGTGGATGGAAAGCACATTGCTTTCAGCTAGTAGAAAGATGAAGCACATTAAAGAAACAAATTGTGTGGGCAGACAGAGACATGATGAAGGAGAAGGAACATCAAAAGCACAAAAGGAGGAGCAATAAGAGGTCATAAAACCAAGTGAGTCAGATGCAGAGGTTCAAGCTATTGGGGAAACCCAGAGGAGCGACTGGAATGTGCTTAATATATTCCATGTGAATATATGTCTGCCAGCTCCCTTTCACCATCCTCTGTTTCCCACAGCCCACCACACTTCTTCTGCGAAAGAACCTGCTTTGAAAGGCTTCAGATGGAGGACTTCCCACAAACCCTATGTGGCTCTTCCAACATACCCTATGCATAACTCACTTCACATATCTAGGGCCTCCTTACAGAATCTGGGATGAAGAAACAAAAATATTAAAAAAGAGGGAAAGTTGAACATATGTTTCAGTGAAGTCCAATAACTCCTGTAAACAAGTACTGTGTGTACTATTTCAAAACTATTGTCCTATGAAAACCCTTAAATTAGAAATATCTGGAACACAACAGTAATGGGATCTGTTCCCTCTGGCCCGTATAATCCTTCCTAGCTTACACCACCCACTCAATTTAATGTTGCTCTGTCATAAAATTGGCAAAAGCATATGCAGAGGTCAAGATAATATATTGCTAGAAGGTTGTTTGAATCACATTTCTTATTTAAGAGTCTAATTTCCTAATAAATATCCTAGTGATCTGTGGTTTTGACTCTTGCATGTGGTTCTATGAATACTAAAAAGAAATTGTCAAGTGCACAGTGAAGACTGGGTGGGCAATAATGAGCGATAATAGATCTAATGGCAATCGGGAACTAGCTGGAACACTCTCTTCATTCCTGGGTTTTCCTCATATTTGAGGTTTTAGAAGTGTAGATATTTTCAGTATGTACATTGCTCTGGGTTGCTGGTAGGGTTCCATTAAAAGGCTTTTGGGTTTTTTCTGATGACCACCAACCACTGTTGTTCTCAGTGTTTTGCTGGCTGAGAGATGTCGTCCCAAAAGGGGAAGTGTACAGTGCTCAAATCCAGTACCTGGATTTCAGTCACTCTCAGTATCTTTAACCTCTTTTTTACTCTCTTTGAGTTGTTTCATTGGATCTAACTTAGTTTTCACCATTCCTGTTGAGAATGCTTGGCGGTAGTCACTACTACTTCATTTGGATGAAAGGAACCTGTTTCGACAATCACAATGAAGAAATAACCTGTGATGATACACCATGGCTTTTCAACTACATGACTGGGACAGCATCCAGAATCAACATTTAATACTGGTATAATTAGGGAGGAAAAGGAAGAGATCACCATGGTGTTGCCTGAAAGACAAAAAACCCAATCAATCTCTCGATAATGGATAATTTAACCCCTTGTTTCCAACTAAACTTAGGAAAAATTACTGTGGTCAATCTTATGATATTTTTTTTCCCACACAGAAACAGTACTATAAATGACACATTATTTCTGGTAAACACTGCCTTACTGACGTATTATTTCACTTCCATTGCCCTTTCAATCACAGCTAGTATGCCTTCCTTCTTAAATGCTGGTTTTGACCAGGTCCCCCTTCAAAATTATGTGGAAAAAAATCCGAGTTCTTGTCCAAACCAGTCAGTATTGCTGATTGAGTGCTAAAGATTGTATTTAGTGATAGCATGAAATAATTCTTTTAGATTGCTGAGGTATAGATCCAGACATCTCCTTTTTTTTTCCCAGTAGTTTGATACAGAGCTCAAGACTGAAAAATACTTCCATCAAAATTCAATAAACACAAAAAATCGATTACATAAGCAGACTTAACGTAGAAGATTGGAGGAAATCAGCATGTGCCTAAGAAAAAACAAGGAAGACTGTAATTTGAATATTTTTTGTGTTATGTGACAGGTCTTGCCTCACAACCCTACTGAAATTAGTTGCAATGAACTGCACAAACATCTAAAGAAAGGCAGGGCCTGGCCTATTTAATCACAGCCACTTCTGAAAACTGAGGGGTTGCACAAATGTGACCATAAACTGAAAATATATTACTGTGTCTGTCATGCTCCCTGCAATTGCTGCAACTAAGGACAGCAGTCCGTGCAAGGACAGATGCAGTACTTTGAATAAAGCATCCTGGCAGGCTTACAGCTACAGCTGCCTTTCCCTCTGAAAATCTCACCACTGCATGGTATCTCTTGGTTTTGTGCTTTTTTGGCAACCTAGACCCATACACTTGTAAAACTGCTGTCACGTTACTGATTTTAAATTGCTGTGTCAGCTCTGGGTTTTTTGCATCACAGCAAATAATCTCACAAAATGAGCACAAGTGAGATGCAAGAGATGTTGTCCCAGAACCTGAAGAATTATAAGCATGTGGCAAATAAAAATAGACTTCCTCATATCAGTATTTTTCATTGCAAAACTATTTATATTACACTGCAGTTCTGCAGAGACAACAGTGACAGTGGCTGCATTTCAGTTATCCCTAAAACTGGGATGAAAGGGCAAGCCATGTGAACAAGCTGTACACTTTAAACAGTTGTATTGAAACAGGCTGTTTCATAGTACAAATACCTCAAAACCAGACTACATCTAAACTGCCCAGATTCCAAATTTAAGTACATCAGCATTGCCTTAGAAGCATGTTCTCTTAAGGAAGTAAACAAAGGCTTGATTTTAGTGACACCAGTGGAGTTACTCACACCCCTATGTTGGTGCCTCACTAAATGGCCTTGGCCAGTGCTGAAGAGAGAACCTCGGGTATTTCTCCAGGAACCATAAAAGCAGGAATAAGCAGTAGTTCTAATTCTGAACTTTGATCCCTTTGGTTGAAATCCACGGTTGAAATCCATGTAGTCCAGTGCCTGATGCATGAAATTCTAGGAATAAAAGTATTACGGGATTTGTATGTGTTTCTTTCCTGTTTCATTCACCAACACTTGCATCCCTGGTTTATATTTGATTGGAAATATTTTAGGTAAAGATTATGTCTAGCAGTTTGAAAAAAATTAGCCTTCTACACAAAGAAGCAGAAGCCCATGCCATGATTCTTTTAAATAATAATTTGAAGTCTTCTTGTCTGTCTAAGTATTTATTGATAAAAAACCTCACAGTTTTTACTGTGAATTTTGCTAAAGTCAGGAAGTAAAAATATAAGCAAATGGAAAAGTATTTCAAAATTTAGTTAAAAAGAAATCATTATTGATGAAATAGTAAAGTCTAAATCCTCTAAAAACTTCCATTCAACTCAGTAGTGGTGTAAAAATCAGATGATTGCGCTTTACTTATACCCTAAAAAATGGTACTTTAAAGTCTGTTTTCCTAAAGAAATACTATCGGGTAGTGCAGCAATCCAGAAACTTGATTTCTGAGAGTATTTTTGCCTTACCTCTCAATTGGCCTGGATATAGAATTGCATTGATGTTACACCTCTGTTCTGTAAATGTTTTAGAGCCTTTTTTTCAAACAATTGTTTTATAGCAACAGAATATTACCTTAAAGCTGACAATTAGTAAAGCCCATTATAGAGTCTCACACCATGCCTGTCATATCCTAATATCCCTTTTTCCCCCAAAACAATTACTTTTCATATGCTTAATGTACATCTAAATGGTTTTTGGGAGCATGGCCCAAAAATTAATAAACCTGAACTCCATCTGAACAAACTCTACAACCAGAAACCTTCAAGTTGCTACCTGTTTCTCCTTCATGAAAGGCAAGGTGCTGCTCTTTTTTTCAGCTCAGACTTGTTCCATTAAATAAAACAAGGACATTGAAACCCTTCTGTCTCACATGCTCCTGTTATTTGGAGAAAGTCAGCAAAGAGTAAGAGGTGCTGGAACAGCAAACATGGCCTTTGTAAATCAACCCAAATATATTACTTCCTTATTTGAAACCCAGTGGTGTATTGCTTGCTTTTTTCTTAAATTCAATAGATGTATGGGCATCCGTTGGAGTGAAAGTATTCCCCAGTACCAGAAAAATTTGCATAATCCAGAGACATGACATAATCTACATGATGGCTATAGAATGGCATTCTGCTTTTCTCTTTCATACTTAAACTCAGTAGTAGAACCACAGGCAAAGAAAAGGCAATCAGTGTATTCAAGTAGCCATGATTTTGGCAGGACTGTGTGATTTTCTTCCGTATCTCTCTTCTGAGATGGAAAAACAGGCATAAAACGAGAAACAAACTGAAGACTAGTAGGATGTCCATGACTTCCGACAGGATGAAAAGATAGTGCAAAGGCTAGAAAAAGGGCACGGCCATATGGGCAAAGACTGAAGATCCAAGAATATGAAGATGGAAATTTGAAAAAAAGAGTACCCTTATTTTCCTAACAAAATATAAACAAATACTGTTTGGACAAATATTCATTCTCCAACTAAGTCAGGCTGTGAAAAATGAAATTTTAACCCTGATTCAGAAAAATTGTTAACTTTGAACACGTGTGCAAGTTATTCAGCGACATTCACTAAATATGTGATTAACTGAATATAAGACTAGAATTAAACCTTACACATGTTAATGGGGGACACCACAACTCTCAGCAAAGAGTAATTGATTAAACTGGGAACATACTAATATGTAGAAATAAAACCAAAAATCCCATTGCTGATTATGTCACAGATGGAAAATTATGCCCAGCAATGACACCTTAATTAGTACCACTGTCAGCTGCAAAAGGTCATCTATTTTCGACTGCAATAGCAGCATTGTACAAATTATGGTTGGCAGACTGGTATCTCCTTAATCAAAATAAAACATAAAGTGATCCTTAGTGGACCAACTGCAGCTGTCCAATCATAATAAACAAAATTCCTTAGTTGATTTCTTTTTCTCGATCTATGTTTTCTTCACCTTTTCAAGAAATTAAATGGATATAACAGAGATGAAGGAAAAGACATTTTAGGCTGATTTGTGTATGTGTTGGATTATCTCAGATACACAGCTAAATCTGGGTGTTAGCCTGAAAACTGTGCAGTGTCAATTTCAAAATAAATAATGGTAATGGTATTTTCAGGATCAGCTAATTTTTTCTTTCTTGTTCATTGCCAAAGCTTTTGGAGGGCCCTGTTGTACTTGCAAGGTGGTGAAAAGATTTACCTCTACACATCTGTTGTTTCTAGAGAACCTTTTGCATATTGCTGGAGAGCACCGAATGAAAAAATTAACATAATTAATCTTGATGCTGCTAGGAAGTGAGAAAGCACATTAAGCAAGGCTCTTAAAATAATGGCATTACTAGTTAAATACTGAGTTTGATATGTTTACAGTAATTTGCCCTAGGAAATGCTGTAGAAAGAGCAAATAAAGCATGTGTTTTTTCCAATCCAAATTTGTTCGGACTAAGACCTGAAGGCCTTAGTAACACAGCAGCAGTTTGCTGAGATACCAGGCTCAGACAGTATTCAGACAGTATTTACTAAATACCACATATCCATTCAGTACCACACATACAACAAAGTACAAAAAATCCTGCCTCTAAGGTGTGGGATCTGGTCTACTGTAATCCAGTAAGCGGTAACAATAAGCCTTTGATAGCCATTAAAAATGTGTTATTGCATTATGAATGGCATTCATCTCCCCTAACTCTAGTAACTGCATCTGCTCTACATGTACAAGCAAAGCTCCATTTCTAGTAGATTCAGGGAGACGGGCACTTACACAGTATGATTTATCCTACCCCTGTTTGAGATCCTAGATAAGACTATGATTAAACTTAAAATGCAGGCAAAATTTTGATTTAACCTGACCCCAACTTAAGCAGAATAAAATCAGTGTAATTGAGAATAGAAAGAATGCCTATGGAATATTTGCTGGGTTTAAGAGTTTTAAAGTGATTCTGTACCTTCTTTCAAGACACAGTCTCCAGACATAGTTTGTCATTTTAGAGTTATTTCATAAATTTAGATTATTATTCACAGCTAAGAAGTAATGACTAAATTAATGTCATAGCAGATCTCCTGTTAAAACTCCCAGGCGAGAAAAGTTTTATTGCAGGTCTCAGTTTAATCCTCCTTCTCAGAAGCTACTGGGTTTTAAGCTCTTTGATCTTTTCCTCAGCATCACCTTCCCAGTAGTCCTGTGTCTAGCATCGTTAATGGGTGAGTCTCAGGTGTTCTTGAAGTCCTTTCCTGCAGCCTCCAATACAGATCAGTAAAATGTCCCTGTGAGTAGCAGCTCTGTGCAACCATTCCTCAATCAAATATTGTCAGTCAGACAAATATTCATTCCATAGTGATTCCTAGCAACCAGCAGGGCCTTTACAGAAGTTTTTGAAGATAAATACCAACAATAACCTTCATTTTCCACAATCCTACATAAAAAATATGATTAACTCACCATTTTACCTAATAGTTTTCTCACCTTGTTTTCTAATGTACTTTGGTTCAATTCCAGATGCTCAGCAATGTATTGGCCCAGGAGCTGCATGTCAGTAACACAGTTTGATAAAGAACTCAGAAAAAAAGGATGAGACAGTGAAAAGAACCTAAAATCACGATGCAGCAGACTTAAATTCCAATCCTAGCTTTATACCTGATTTGCTAGATGGTCCTTGTTTCTTGGCTCCCTCTTTCACTACTTGTTTAGAGTTCTGTACCATGCCTTAAACAAAGAACATCAATTTAACTAGCTTTTCAGCTTTTCTACTGTGCCCAAGACTGCATCCCAAGTCACATAGTGCAAACAGGGCACAGAAATGAGTGGTACAAGCCATAAAGTGAGGCTGCAGTCCCTGGAGGAGATTGGTACTGTCACAATTGATCTATTGCCTGAAGGCAAGGACATTTCTCAAAGGGAAGCCGCTACAGGAAGAACCATCAAGGTGAGGTAATTCCATAGGACTGATTAAGCCAGTGGAAAGAGTGCTGCACTCAATGTATTTCTCCATATATTCATCAAATTCCACAAACACAGACTTCTCTGGGTTAGGTAATGTCTGTTCAAGCCAATGGTTCTCAGTCATTTCAGATGTGCAACGTACTTCAAATAAGCTTAAAATGCTAAGGCATCATTATCCTAATTTAACAGTCTTCTATCAGAAAGAGTCTTATGCAAAAGCAAATGTCTTCTCTAGTTTTCATAAAGACTGAAGAAAAAGCTACAAAGCCACACATGAAGTAAATGGCTTTATGTCTGATGATCTTCTCCATCTAAAAGACTCTTTTCATAGTAGTGACTCAGAAACATTCCCAAAAAATCCACAATTTCTTCCGCATGAAGATCTCCCAGAAGCTTCTGCTATTTGTTTCGCAGCATTTTAGTAACTTATTTTCTTGATTATATTTTTCCAGTTAAAATCTGCATTGACACTAGAAGTATGAAGATGAACATTTCAGATGAACATCTGCTTCCAGAGACAATGCTCTTCATTAAGTATTATTTAATTTTTCTCTTAAATACACTCCTGAAAAAAAGATTTAACTAAACAAAATTTGAAGATGGATAATGATCTGTTGATGAAAGTGCATGAAGAAAGACAAAGAAATTTTATATTTCAGTTGCTGTTGTCCTCGTGAAGGAGAAAATATTGGTCCTACAATCCATTAGGAGGTTTCAGAAAAGCTGAGTGTTAGGAGGCCGTTTAAAGTATTGTTTAATTCCATAGTGATAAAATAAGCAGTTTTTAAAAAATGAGAGAAGTTTTAGGGGGAAAAAAGGATATATTCGACAATTACCTCTACATCCTGCTCCTGTAAATGTTTATAGTTTTAATACATTTCAATCGACAAAAATTTTCTTTATACCAACCACAAGAAGAGTATTTGTGAAAGGACTTCATTGGCCTCACAGAAGCTGAAGTCGGGGTGGAGGTGATGCTAGATGTTTGGGAGGGAAAAACAAGATTCCATTGCACTTGAGCATGACCTAGTGGCTGGTTCATTGAGTGGCATTTATGGTAGAAACAGAAAAGACTACTTGTCTGCTCAGGGCAATTAATGTGTGTGCAGCGGCTCACTGAGGATTGGATAAAGGGAAAAAAGAGTGGCCAGGAATGAGGTATGTAGATGAAAAGACCCACACTCCCACACAAATTGGCCAGTTGGGACTCATGTGCCTGGTACTTGGACCAACCAAATGCACTCTATTTTGTGACTAAACGAAATGCTCAAGCAGATTTGCACGGAGGATCAAAATCTGTAAACTTTCTCATTCTTTCCAAAGTATTTAGTATAAAGCCTATTTAAACTATATAAAGGCTTAATGGGCTAAAAAAATAGAATTAGTAGCTCACAGTTGGTATCACCATTAAACTAGAGGTAGATATTTTTATTATTCTGTACTTAAATTGGGATTCCAGTTAGACAGCAAGTGAAAACTCTGCTAGTAAAATAAATGGTAAAAGAGCATATAATCTATATTGTTTACATGTTCGAATCATATCTATAGTTTGTCCAGGAAGACTGTATACTTGTTCTTTATACTTATGAAATAGTTTCCTCAAAGTCAGCCAAATAGTTATTTAACTTGAGTATCCTGGCTAAACTATCTGGTAAATGAAGCAACTGATATCTGTGCCTATTCAAGAATTATTGATGTTACTTATATCATAAAAATTTAATGTGATTGCCTTCAACTTGAAGAATATTAGTTTGCCTTAACCATGAAATGTCGCACCATTATATACTCTACACATTCAAGGCAATAAAATGCAAAGCTGTTTGACCTATACCAGTCAAACCAAAATGGTACATGGAATTATGTATTATGTTTTCATTATCAATTTTTAGCTAAATCCCTTGAAATGTAAAACAAACTCATGTTACTGAAGCTGAAACAACTTTAATACTGCTGTGTCAACAGAATCTAAATGCTTCTTGATGATGACTGACAGATAAAGATAAATATATATAAAATGTTGTAAACCCCTACCCTCTTTATCCACATCCTATGACATCAAACGGGCTTTTGCACTTCTCCATATTAGTGGTCAAAACACTTAAGGCTTCCAATCATTAAAAAAATTACTTACATGTGCATTACATTGAGCTACTTAATCGCTCTTGCTACTCCTTGACAGTCATTCAACCACAAGACATTCACCTTGCTAACCAGATCTGATCCACACTGAAGATGAGTCTTGGCTCTGATCTACACTTTCATTCATTCTGCTGTCTTCTCCCTTAATATATCAAGAGGATTCAAAAAAAAAAAGGTATAAATTTAACAGTTCAGTTACACTTGTCTATGTTTCAGCAAGATACAGCTTGCCCTCATGCTGACCCTTAGTTTGAAAACTCAAAAGCAAAGGGACTAGGTATGTAATTCTGCTTGTAAATCATTAAAGCCAGGACCTATTACTTAGACTGTGAGATCAGATTTTAGTCTCAACATTTTCTTTCAGGCTGCCAAAAACCACTTCACATAAAAGCAGAAAATATACAATTTTAGTGATTGGTATATTCCTTTCTGAGTAAACACGTGTCACTTTAAGAAGAACAGAACACATTGGGAGTGAGTAAATGTATTCCAAAAAGAACTAAAATAACATTGTCTTTGGTCCTGATTCCTGAATGGGACATATTGAAAAGTCCAGGGGAAAAAAGTCAGGGACTATGTCATCTCCTGTTTAACTAATGAAAAATTATTCTTAGTTGAGATAATTCTTCATAACACCACCCTACAGAGTTCATAAGTCAAATTTATATGCAGCCTTTTTGGATGAGCAAACTGCACAAGGCTACTTACTGTACACAGGCTGCAAATAACGTCAACCAAGGGAAAGGCAAGCCTACTGCACAAAGCCACATAGGAAAGAGGAGAAACCTCCACAACAGGAAGTTGTGGAGCTGCCTGTGGGGTGGAAAGCACATGGAACTAAGCCTCTTGCCACCCACACACTCAAATTTTACTGGAACCAGGTACAGTATCTTGTATGATTTCCTTCTGTGTCAGTGCTTCAGTAACTTTCCTGCACAGGCCTGCATGCATAAAGGACCTACTCTGTTAATTTGCTTAGGGGAGGAAGAGAAAGAGAGGAACGTTTTGTGGTAAGGAATAATGCCTTCCTTTCCCTTACCTCCCTCCCTTCCCTCCCTCCCCAGCTATCATTTTGTTTTAGTTGGATTTGTTATAATGAAATGGGCAACATTCTCCTGCACAGAACATCCACAGCTATGCAATTGTCAGGCGTCTTCAGGTTTCATATGAACAGAACAAGGTAGAACCAGTAAATCCATCTCAGAAAAGTAACCCCTGGATCACTGTAGTGACAGACCAATATTTTCATAATCCAAATGATATCTAGTCATTCCATAACAGTTTCTAAGAGGCAGACACCTACACCTGTGTTACCCATATAGCCCTCCATATTTTTGCCCAGCACCTCCAGATTTTAAAGCACACATTCACTTGGTCTTCGATCCCACATGTAACTTGCAGCTGGTGGCAAGAATTAAAGCCCACACTGTGCTTTTGCTTGTGCTGGACCGCCCACATCTGCAGCAAGGCCCAGCCTTTCAACACCTTTTCCACACTTCTTACCAGAAGACAGACAAGTTCTTCTGCAGTAGAACTAAATAACTGCAAAAGAACCCCAGCGTGTTCACACAAAATTGAAGAGCTGTGTGCACTACACAAATAAGAAGAGCACATCAAGCCCAGCTGACTTGTTCTGTAGAACCCTCACCACTGATACTTGAGCAAATGCTTAGCTAGGCAACTGTAGATGGATTTTTGCTGTAAAAGGACAGTAGGCAAGGAAAGAGGATGAGAAGAAAGTAACCACAAATGAGCAAAGAACTCTGATTCATGAATGAGAAAACACTGATCTTGGCAGTGTTACAAAAGTAATATTTTCACTAGAATGAACTGTTCTCAAACAATTTCTCCAATATGTTAGATACAAACAAGTTCTACTTCAGTATTAGGCATGCATGTCTTCTCTTTCCACCTCTTTTTTTTTAGTTCCAAACCCAAATTTATTGTGGCCAAAAGTTCTCAAAAAAAAATCCCTGTCTCCGTTTGCATTTTAGCTGTGTTTCTCTCTCATGGTATACCACAGCAGTGATGCAGTATGAGATCTCGTTCCAGAACAATATTTCCCTTTCTCTCTCCTTCTCTTTTAATAGTCCCTTGCCGTAGAGAAACTACCAGCATTTAGTGAGTTTCACGGCAGTAGCACTCGGTTTTGGAAATGAATGAGTTTTTCTTTGTCTCTCAAAGATATTAGTAAGTCAAATACTAATGCTTTGACAAACTCATAGTAACCAATAACATGTTATGGATTAGTTAAACCACAAGTGAAACAGAACTGCCTGTGGGAGGAAATGTGGCAATTGTTAAACAGTGGCTGGCTTCAGAAACACTTTAAGGTTAGACAAGCAGCAAAGTAAAGAACCAAACTGAACTGAAACTTGAAAGGGGATGCAGAGAGGCAAATCAAACCTGGAGCTTGGTCACAATTAACCCCCCCGCTTTTGTAGGTACAGTTTAATAGCTGTGTATGATGAACGTCAGCAGTCTGCAGGTCTGATGAAATCCAAATCAGCAGTTTTCTAAAGGGATGCAGTTCCACATGTTTTCATGGGGAAACTGAAAATGGCCTTCTAATTCCAAAAGCGCTGCATTAGGGGACTTAACTTCGTCATTGATTCAGATCAGACACCTGAAATTAGAACTTGTGCTTGTGAGGGCAGCCTGGCGAGATAGATTTTGTGTTTGAAAATTATGTACTATTTCTCCATTGCCTTGGGAAGACAGTGGCATTAGCAGAAAACAGCTTCCTGTTGGATATCGTGAGTGTGGATTCTCTTTGCGTCTTGGGGTAGGGACAGGACTTCCCCATCTGCTTTGGCTACATCTACAAACAGAATTGGAGTTGCATTAAGGTCTGGAACTGTAAACGGGGTTCAAATCCTTACTATGGGTAAGCTTTCTACAATGTTTTAGAAGTGGTTTAAATCCTGTCCCTGAAAAGATTCTAAATATCAGCATTATCTCATTGAAAACTTGCACTCTTCTGAGATCACACAGAATCCTCTGAACCAGTTTCCTGATTTAGAGATTTCTGAGCTTCTTAGACATTCCATAAAGAACTTTTGCTGAAAATTAATTTGATAATGTCCTAAAAAGTATGACAAGAAATTGACTATGCCCCATTATATTAAACTGACTGCCAAAAGCCTCTTTTCAGTGGATATAATTCCTATTTATTACTTGAAAATGGTAGAAGTTAGAGAAAAGTCTTAAAACATCTGTTGAAAGAACACAATATTTCTCGAAATATTTTAGCACAGTGTTGTGAACTGTTGGTTTTTATTGCAACTTCAGTTCAGCTCTCTCCCTATCTTTCTCCACATCAGTATTCTCTTTCAAATGACAAAAAAACCTCGTGTGTGATGTTTTTGCAAGAAAAGGACATATTTCAGATGTGGAAAGTTCATAGATTTAAGCCCCAGTCAGGTAAATGATTTGGATCAAGAAAATTTACTCCAAAATATTCTGTGAAATAACTGTGAGACTTTGTGTTTGAACAACAGTCTGTCACATCATTGGTGTAAAGTCAATTTTTGAAGTTTTAAGAGATTTGAAGAAAACAAATTTGGAAATAAATGGCTATTAGAAAATCAGATGAGAATGAGCTACCACAC
>QWTY01029769.1:0-19869 GCA_008033365.1 Pseudorectes ferrugineus | reverse complement strand
GAGAACAGTAGTTAACAGGCCACATAAAACTTCAGAGTTACACACTAGGCTAGTGCAGGATTTGAAAAATATAAAAGTTAAAACCTAAGGCATCATTCCAAGTTCATCCTTCTTGCACTTACTGAAAATGGGACCAATGTTTGCTAGCTTCCAGTCAGCTGGGACCTCTCCAGATTCCCAAGATCATTCAAAAGTCATTGAGAGAGATATGATGACATCAGCCAGCTCTCCAAGTATTCTTGGATAAGTTCTGTCAGGCCCCATAGAGTTATAGGGATCCAGCTAGAACAGCAGATCCCAGGTATGTTCAGGATTGACTGGGATCATAAAAGGTTTTAGTGGTCTTAAGAAGAAGTTAAAATTTAACATTCTCAGCAAGGTATGGGTCCCTAAGAAGGGAAATGTCCGTGGTCTGTATTGAATTACCTTTTCCAGAAGTTTCCTGATCTGGAGAGCTGTAGTAAGCTGTACCGGTGTTTCCTCTGCTGTTTGGTACAGCAACATGTTCTTCATTACTAAGAGCTTGAATCTCTTTGGCTTGCCTAACAAGAGAAGCGTAGGAAAGAGTTTCCTCAAGAAAACCTTAGTTTGATTTACTATGAAGTTATTTAATCATTCAGTGTTATCAAAACTTTCAACACTCGGTGTATCTTGTTTCTCCATAATCTCTATCAAGAGCTTTGTGGAAGAACTCATGCATAATGTATGAAGTGTTTTTCTAGATGGTTTAAATAAGACTGAGCTATATTTTGCATATAAGCCAGTGTTAAACATTGAAAACATGGTATAATTTTCTCAAAATTATGGCACTTACAGCAGAGAAAGGATTTTTTCTGAAGATTTAAGGGAAAAACCAAGGATGTGACAGACCATGTTTTTGGTGCTGCTGTGACTAGCAGTGGCTGTTTACATCCGTCTTAGTTCTTGGTAGTTAAAACTCTCTCAGATCTTTGAGCTAGTCAGTGACAAAACAGCCATTCTTTTTCACCAGTATTTTTCTCATTGCTCTGCAACAGGAAGCTTCATCTCTTATCCATTGTTCGTAATAATCTGTTGAATTATTTTGAGAATAATGCTTTTCTTCTAGGAGTGAATTGCTGTAATTCTCAAAAAATGACCATTTCCTATGGCAGTGCTGTTTCCATTGAAGAGAAGACACTTTTGCTTGGGTGCTGACTCTCCTCCTGGACGCCCATCCATTATTCCCTGCCTTCTCTGTCAGCATGCTGCTGCTGGGGAAGTTAGGGCTCTTACCTGTGGGGAGAGAGCAAAGAGCTGCCTTTTCCTTACTATGCTCTGAGATACATCCTGCTTACCTAAGCTTAAAGTTTATTCAGTCTTTTTAAAGGAGTTATCAGGCAACAGAATCTGGTAAGAATTTTGACAGCAGAAGTATAACAGTGTCACCACAAGACTGCAGTCCTGAGGGTGGTAAGGAGTTGGGTGGGTGCTGTGCATCCCACCTCCTGTGTCCTTCTTGGAGCATGGCTCCTGTCCCTACTTGGCCATCCTTCCTGGTGGCTGCTCCATGGCCCAGGAAGGATTGTTACAGACGGTTTCAAGCACTGCAAAGAAGCTGCAAGAACCAGGTCCCTGTTTCCTCCTGAAGCTGGGTACAGTTGGACTCTGTAACTCCTCTGGGCAATTATGAAAATTATCGTTTGGGTCATTTCCGCCTCAACAGCCCCTTTCCGAGAATGTTGGTGTGCAGCTTAGAGGGTTTATTTCCTCAAGACAGATGCCAAGCCACAAGCATGGAAAATATTAAAAATCAGAGAAACCTCTGAGAGGTCAAGAATACTATAAGTTTTTTCAGTCTGTCATCTAAAATGCTAGTGTAGCTCTGTGCCTGGACAGCTCTCCCGGTAACATTGAGTAAGGCGAGTTTTGGTTCTATCTCTTTTTTACCCAAAGCCTGCTGTGTCCTTACCTGCCCTCCCACCCCCAACCTCCTCTGTTCACCCAGATCCTGCAGTCTGTCTATCTGCCTCCTCTTTTTATCATAACCCTTCCTCCTCCAGCTCCTGATGCCATATAGCAATGCTGCACAAAGAAGTGTCTCTGTGAGAAGCCCTAGTGTGTATACTCTGCCTCCTTTTGTGTTGCACATGCATGCTTTTTTTTTTCTTGTTTTTAGGGGTGTCACCATAGTTCCAACATCAAAACCATTCCCTGTTCCTCATCACAGATAATTCCATAAATGTATTTCCAGTGGCACTTTTTGTTTTTCATAGCACTCCAACAGGAAATTAAAGCTTCCTAGTTTCAGAGATGCAGCTGTTCCTTGCTGATGTATCCCAAAATAATCCCAAAATTGAGGATGTGTTTGCTGTCTTCAAGTGTTTGTTCATACTTTTCAATCTGCTAAATTTGTTTTCTCTGCACTTTGACTTGCTGATTTGTCATTAAGTGTGAAATAGGTGCTTGTGTTCCTGAAAGCAGGTGCTTCAAATTCAGGTTTAGAAAGTCCAATTTCAGTTCCTGTGCTTGAAAATGGAATGTTTAAAAAAAAAAACTTGCCCAAAACCTGCTTTGCTCTCAGGTATTGCTTGTCTGCAGCTCTGCTTACAGCCTCACATGATGAGTGGGCTGTGCCTGTTCGGAAGTGAGTAGATAAACACACTGTCCTCTGCTCACCTAACCCTGCCTCCCATGCCTTTTGGCAGTTTTAAAAAATAGACTGTTTACTTTTTTTTTTTTTGTTTTCAGAGAGGAAAAACACTGTGCTATTTTATCTAGTGGAGACAAGATACCTCAAAGCAGTAGTAACTATGTTGGTCTCCATACAAGACCCCACATGGCTCTGGTGGCCTCAGCGTAGCAGTCTACAAAGTCCAGAGGGCAATGTCTGTGCTTGCATTTTTAATCAGGTGTCACTTATCCCTGTTAAATAAGAGAAGACTTCCTAGAGGGAAGACTTCCTCAAATGCCTTGCAAGAGCTCCATCATTTTCCGTCTGGGCTATGTAAAATACATCCTCTTGTCACACCATTCCCTGCAGTACAGCCTGGTGACTGGCAGCATGGCTGGGGCAGGCAGCAAACCTCCAGGTTTCATTCAAAAGGAGCCAGCAATTCACTTGAGTGTGCTGCTAATGGCCTGCCACTTCCCGCTACAGAAAATTAAGCACAAAAGGTTGAAGGAGAGTGACATTAGTTTCAAGATATGCCATAATGTATTTGTGTACAGACTATGAGGCTCACTGCTTCTTTTCATGGGGAGCTTCACTGGTCCTTTATTCTCATCCTCTTTTTACCTGCTCTAAAGAGAGCAGGTTGTTAGGTCATCTAAAAATCTCTTGCTTGCATGAGATAAAGCTTACATCAAAATGGGTGTTTCAGAAAGTTAGAGAAACCCAGTGCTGCCAGGACAGAGAGGTAGTAACGCACGCTTTAGGGGAATGTTAATGGGAGCCATCCACTGAAGTCCTCCAGACTCTGGAGAATAAATCTGAGTGGAGATGTTGACTCTAAACACTGCGGTGGATGGTGGGGAGGGCATGTGGATTGAACTCAGAAAAACTAATTTTCCATTGCTTGGATAATCCCTTCAGAATCTGTTTTATGGGCATCAGGGCAAGATCCTATCTCTTTATTAATGCCTCTGTAGTGCCTGTGTTGGAGTGGAATGAGTGTCAGCGGACGAGTTACCTTGCAAAGGCTGTTTCCATAACTGGTCAGCAGCTGATAGCTGTGAAGCTGAACCATTTAAATCTGTGCTAATATGCAGCACTTGGGGTTTATTCTAGAAAATTTATGCTGGAACTTGAGAAACACAGGAATGGCAATATGCACTCAAACAGTCAGACGAATTGCAATATTCACAGTCCATTAAGTCCAATAAAAAAAATCCACTATCATTAAACTGAAAAAACAAAGGTCTGTGACATACATCTGTTATTTTTCAATATGGTAAGCACAGCTTGTATCCAGTAGGACTTCAAACTTGCGAGCTAATCTGGTGAACATATAGATGAATCTCTTCAAAACAATATTGTCTCACTATTTTCAAACCTCAGCAGGATACAGCCAGCAATTCTCTGTCTTGTATTTTCTGAGTTCTTCTACAGACAAGTGGGTTAGATCCAGATCACTGGCTCAAGCTGATACAGACAAAATGATGATGTTGTAGCATCTAGTTTGTATTAAAGGAGACTGTGGATTTATTTATTTATATTTTAACTCTGTAGAGGATGAGCCATAGGTGCTACATAATTTTCTGAATGTTTTTAGCTGAAAAGAACAGTTTTCATACCATGCAGAGCGGAAGGGGGAGGGAGTATTTAGTCACTTCCACCGACATCTGAGGTTGATTCTTCTATCAATAATGGCTCTATAAGCTTTGTACTATTGAAAAAAATCAAAATACATATTTGCTGTTGTTTTTTTATTTACAGTACTTACACATTTTTTTTTCTCCCTTAAGTAGAAAGGATGACAATATTTTGCCTTTATGCCTCTCAGATGAAAACAGGCATTTTGAAAGCAAATTAGACACATGAGCAGGAACCAATGTGGTTGTTTTGTCATTTTCAGCCTGCGTACAGTGAGGTTTCTGTCTGATGGGCTGGTGAAAGGAATGCAAGGATGAGTTGCTTGTCACCATGTAATCTGTCAATATATAATTTGTCAACATATAATCTAAAGCAGCCTCTGGAGAAATAAGTACATGCTTTGTGGTTGCATTCATAATGAATTCAATGAAATGCAGATACCTTGTATAAAGCCAGGATAATCTAGCCGTAAGACTACGCTAATTGAAAAGATCTTTCTAATTTCAGGATGAAGTTTTTGTGAGCTGGTAGGGCTCTATGTAAAAAACATATCACAGTGCTGTTGAAGGAACAAAAGCACCTAGAAGCTTCCAGTATTGGTATTCAGTTGTTTTGCCAGTTCTCTTGCGTTTCAGCACAGGTTGCAACACCTCTCAGAGTTCCAAGCCACTTTTTCCCCCACCTGTCCCTGCCTGCTGTCTGTAATTTAGGTGCGCCTCATGAGCTCCTCTGTGAAGTTTCTGTAATTAAAATAACCTTTGCGGAGGAACAAAGAGCAATTCAGTTTGACTGGGAACCTTGACTTGGCTTTGCTTAGTGCACTGGTTTCCTCAACACAATGTAAAATCAAATAAGTAGCTGAGTATGACACTAATGGTCCAGAAAATATATAACGTGAATTTCTCACTCATGCTCTTTGCTTCCACATTACAATGTGTGAAAGACAGCAAGACCTTACAAGCTGTTAGCCAGTCAGCATGGCCACCCCAAATACCACCTATAATACAGGAACCTTTTAATACAAGCTCCAGAAATCCATGGTGGGATTCTCATTCTGCTCTTCATAAGCCCCAAGCCAGAGGAGAAAAATGTGTTATAATCTTAGAAGAGTCAGTCTGTGAACACTTCAGCTCTCCTTCAAAGAAAGTAAATTCCTGGTACTGCCCAGCATGCTTTTTGCTCACCATTTTATTTTTATGAGCTCTAAATATAGTTCCCAAATGAAAAAGCTGTAAAATTTTCAAATCAAGATAGAACAATGTGAGCTGATCAAAACTGGCATTGATAGAGTCTCTCTCTCCTCTCTTGCTGTATGTTCCTGGCACCTTCTTTGCACCAGGCTAAGTGTTTTTCTGACTAAGCCTTGAGCCAAATGAGTAAAAATAGACTCCCAAACTGCTGACCAAACATTTCCACCTCCTTTCATCAATCAGATCTAATGCTCCTGTACCATATGCTGTGTTGATTCAGCATTCAAAACCAATCAAATAAAAAACTCGTCTGTTTCTTTGTATTTCTCATACTGTTTTGGTTTCCTACGGGATCAGCAAGCTTGATCGTACCCCATTGCTGTGACCAATGCACTGGAGAGCTTGGGGAAGGGGAGGCAAAGGAGAATAGCTTTTTTTTTTTTTTTTTAGCAGAAACCTCTAACTAGAGACGTTTAGGCTGAAGAGTGGTTCAGGATGGTCAAAATTGACCTGAAGCCCTCTAAGAAATGGTCCAACCTGTGCTCGGCTGCCAGAGCACTGGCAAAGTGCGAGAGAATTGTCTTGCTGGGGATTTTCAGGGCTAAACCCTCTCTTGCTGATCACAAGGGTACTGGGTTCAGTTTCTGACATAGTGGTATAAGCCTAAAGTAACTCACTGTCCAGGTGCTTTAAGCTTAAACTGAAATGTAGCCTCAGAGTCTAAAAACATGCAACTGATGAAAAGTGTATTGAATTGGTACTTGTCCCATGGAATTGGGAACTGAAGTAGTTCAGAGAGTAGGTTCAGCTGCTAATGATGGCTGGATTGGATTCCAGCTGAATTGGCTTGCATGAACTGGCTGTAATGTGCCTGCACGAGCATTAGTGCTGGCTGGCACAAGAGAGAGAGCAGGGGTGAGGAGGACAAGGCTATAGTAACATAGGCTTAAATTGCAATGACATTTTGTGCTGGAGTGAGCTGAGAAGCAGGTTACATCTGTCCAGGCGGGGAGACTTAATCAGTGCAACTACAATCAGCCTAGAACAGAAAAAACAGTGGGAGCAGAAGGTGGAGACTGCACCATGCACTCCATGTTGAAATGGATTGGTGGTGAATGGGAGAAGGTCTGCGGTGCTCTTTTCCCCTCTGTTTTAAGTGGTTGGCTTTGCTGCTTCAGAGGTATGAATTGTATGAAGCACTACCTGAAAAATATTCAAGGGATTACTCTGGGGCATGTAGATACAGTCCAGAGTGACATTTGTTCAAATCAGCTTTTGAGGAAGGTAAGGGATTTTCTTTTTGCTGGCCTTACCCAGCCCAGCTCATCCTGGAAACTCAGCACAGTTTCACAATTCTCAGCTGCCACATTGACTGCCAAATGAAATTCAGTGCCTAACATTGGGTGAGATGTTTCTTATAGCAGACAGTGATATTATACGTGTTATACAGGCCATTCCCCAGGGGAATTAATGGGCTGTAAATGTGAAAAAGCTCCAGTAGCCCATTTTCTTGAGATGTTACTTTACTTTTTTTCATATTTTCATTCTGTTTCACCTATGTTCTGTACAAGGCACAATATACTTGTCCTAGAATGTGATATTGTTGAGTCATGTGTTACTGCAGTTTCATGGCAGGAAAGCATGAATTTGATCTATTATTATTTTAGTTCTTCTTCTATACTGTGTATTTAGAATTTAGATTAATTACTGCAGCTGGTCTTAAAATATTATTGTAATATAGGAACTAGGTGTAAATATTCAAATTGGTACATCTAAGGCTAAAGTAGTAAAGGCATGGTGTGCGACACTTGCTTTACTGATTGGTTGCAAAGGGACTGGCTAGGTGCTAAGGGTTTCTAAAACTCACTCTCTTATTTAGTTACTCTCTGTAACTAAATAAGAGACCTAGAGACCAAACTAGAAACATGATGGGATTTGGAAGCTTGCATTCTTTTTAATTGTTTGTTTTTTGGTTTTTTTTTTTTTTTTAATATAAATATCAGCATAAGCCTATGATCACAGGGAAGCAGAGAAAGAAAGGTGAAGCAATATTCTAGGTATTACTGAGTGATTGGAGCTTGCCTCAGTTTGTTACAACCATGAGCCCTGTAATTAAGTAGAATTCACCCTAGCACAGAGAGTTTCTGTAAAAGCCTTTGCTCCACACACGACCTACTTCAGGTCTCTGGGAAGGGCAGGAATTTGGCATAACTGGTGAGGTTCTGCCCCAGACATAAATCCTTGATGAAAATCCCAGTTATAACATTCAGCCACTGGATGTCCTCATTTTCAAAGGTCTGCAAAGGTTCATCAGCTGGAAAGCCACGTGTTGTTGACAGTTTGCAGAGTATTGCATAAAAATATTCTGTGTGTATTGGGTGTTGCTAAACTCCAAGCTTACCACCCATGTAGCAATGGAATCAGTTTCACTTATCAAGGTAATTGAACTACTACTGGATGCAGAACAAGTATTCTCAATTCTCTTTCTTTTCTCTTCTCTTATTTTCCTGGGGTTTTGGGGTTTTTTTAATGACTTAAGTGTAATTTATGTAACACCTTGCTTTGCAGGACTTGCATTCCTAAACACTGAGAAGTTCACTACATTTCTTCGTTTTTCCAGTGCTACCTTTGCTGGAATTTACTTCAGTTTTTACTGTGGTTTTGGACTGCAGGTTGGTTTTTCAAAGTTCTTGTGAATTCTCAAGGGTACATCCCTCTGCTTGCAGGAGTCCTGATTGTCCGATCCCACAAAGACTTTGCCAGGGTTAGGTAATCACATCGTGCGTGTAGCTACACCTGCCCAGAGAGCCTAACTTTGCTTCCTCTCAGAATCATAGAATGGCTTGGGTGGGAAGAGACCTCAAAGATCATCTAGTTCCAATCCCCCTGCCATGGCCAGGGACACCTTCCACTAGACCAGGTTGCTCAGAGCCCCATCCAACCTGGCCTGCTTTCTCCTGCAGCTCATGAGCCATCATCACCCACCTTTCCTTTGCTGCAGGCTCCCCTGCCTGCACCATCATTGGAGGGTGTTTCTAAGCCCAAGCTTCCCCTGCAGCTAAAGCTCTCATCCAGTCTCCTCATTCTTGCAGCTCTAATGGCATCATATTCATTGCCAAACATTTCTGTCTTCTGATTATGATTTGACATTGCTTGTCAGACACCCTCCAACAACTTATAAAAATCTGAACTGGCAGAAAGATTGACAATGGGCTGTCTGTAGTGCACGTGGGTTTCATGTTTGTTCATGAAATGTGGAAAATACATTCATGAAAATCTGTACTGCTGATTTTTTTCAGTTTGAAATTTCAAGGAAAAAAGGTCTACTTCTCTTAGCTTTGTGCCTTTTATTTCTTTAATTTAAGCTGCTCTTAAACCACATTGTCTTTCTGTCAAGGCAGCAGCTTGTGCTCTCTAAACACTTGTTTGAAATTGTGAAAGCAGGTTTTACTGTGAGTGGAAGACAAACTCAGAAGAAAAATTAAGGCTAGGCTTCTTTCCTTCATTAGGGAAACTCACCTTCTGGTCACACTTACACTAGATACCTACCCTTCATGTACCAGCATGGTAGTTTTGTTCTTACCAGCCTGGTGCATGAGGCACATCTCCAGCATGAGTCAGCCTCTGTAGCTGCTGAAGTCTCCTAAGATGACTGATGCCAGATATGCTTTTATTTATCTCCTCACTCAGTGGTTCAGCATCGGGTGAGTGCTTCAGAAAAAGGGATGAACATGTTATGTTTCCACACACAGCTCTGCAGGACTGGTAGATCCTCATGGAAAGTTGCTCACCACCTGCGCATTCTTTCATGCCCACTGTGGAAAGGGAGGCGTGCCCAGAGCTGCTCAGGTGGGCAGAAACCCGGGGTGCTCCTGGTAGGACTCTCAGTCCTAGGATTTGCTCCAGCTCAGTAACTGTGCTGTTTTCTGGACTCTGGAACAAGCCTAACATTCATGTGAAAGATTCAGAAGATGGAAGGCGGAGAGAAAACCACCATGGATCTGGATGACACAATTCTTGTCACAATGCTGTTACCTTAATCCCAAGTATGTGCTGATGTTTCCATAACAGGGAGAAGAGCCAAGTGTGATAGGAGCAGACTGCTCTGCAGATGCAGTGAGGAGCAAAGAGCAGCTTCTGAAGAGGATGTGTGTTGCAGGACTTCTCCAGAGCTGCCAGCAGCTGAGGAGGAGCCAGGAAATGGTTGACTGGAAATGCGCTCTCTCCACTTCTGGGGACTAACTTGGCTGTGGGAGTGAATCAAAAAAGTCATGTCCCTGCCCTAGAAACTGTGATATCACTCTGAAATTTGCTCACCTTAGGCTAAATGATCATCTCTCAGAAACCATAGCTTCTAAACTGCTTAGGAACTGGTGACAGCCTGCAGACTGCTCAGCCTTCACCCTCTAGGAGAAGACTTACTGGTCCCTTTCTGTCATTCTGAAGGGCATTGTGGGCCATGCAAACAGTGGTGGCAAATACAGATGAAGAGGAAATGGAATTGGAGTTCCACATCCATGTACTGAGGTTGGACACTTCCACTTTTCCCTCTGGCACTCATGGTCGTCCTTGGAGAGCTGAAGCCTGCTGTGATTTTGCAGGGATCTACCTACTCTTTCGTCTTGTGGCTTTTGAAGAGCTCTTCGTAAAATGTCGGGTGCTGCTTTTAGAGATTGTAAAACTGGAGATTTAACTTGGAGTGATGAAAAGAGATTAAAGGTTTTGCAAGCAGCAAACCCTAGATTTATAGCAAACACAGAGGATTTTGCTTCCTCAGTACAAAAGCCCAGATGCAGCTCAAAATCAATAATTGATCTATGTGCATTTACAGATACATCTACATTGATTCAGGCTAGGAAACCTTCTTCCTGGATGCATATTTTCCTTTTAAGCAGCTTGTACTCAGGCTGCCTGCAAATGTATCTGTTCGTCAAGTGGGCAACACTTAGTCCCTTCTAGAAATAAGCCAGGGACATTTTTTTCTACAGGAAGCCAAGAGTAGGACTGACAAGACAGATGGAAGCTGCTGAACTGTTACACAGCTTGTTAGGGAAGCACAGAGCCCTTTAAAGCTGAGGCTGCAGCCAGGATTTACCTCTTGAGAAATGGCAGCAATCCCCAAAGTAAGTAGCTTGCATGGGCTACAAATCTGCCTCAAAATAAGCAGCATGGATGCAGCCTTTTTATTTCAGCTGAGATACTATAATATGGGATGAGGCTGAGCATATTGTGACTCTCCCCTGTTTGGGGCTCTGTATCCCAGATCGCTGACTGTGCAGCCACACCAAGCTGTGGGTCACACATCTGTATTCCTTATATAGATAAAAATTCCAGCTATGTTAACAACAGATCTGTGAGGAATTTAGTTTTTGCTTCAGCTGGTTAATGAACCAGTGTCTTGCTCTGGCTGGATGCTTGATGCAGCACCTGGACAGCCCGGGCAGCATGATGCAGTCCATGGAGGATTTGGGGGATTTTTAGCTGCTAAATACTAGGCTTGTTAGATGCACATGCTTCTGGGCCTTTGTGAACTGATTTTTTTTTTTTTCCCCAAAAGAATCTTGGACAAGTTTCATGGTTGTGGCAGCAAAAGGCCTATTGGTGGCAGGAGGCTGAGCTCACTGCTTTCTGGAAAAAAGGCTCTTTTTCTTCCAAACCAAACGGTCATAGCAGCAAAACTACAGTGCATCTTTTCAAGATACACATAGTGTATTGTCTGGTAAGTGTATTCTTAGAACCAGATGATCATTTTAGCTAAAATTTTCTTAAAAATACCTGAGTCTCAGCCAGACATGTAAGGCAGATGACATTATCCTGACAGCTGGAGTTTAGGGAGGTTGCAAGCAAGTAGAAACTAGATCTTACAAAAGGAAGTACTGGGCCAGCTAATGATGGAGATTGTCATCTCTTCCCATTGCTCCTGATGACAGAAGGACAAAAGGTGCCCTTCTGCTTCCTAGGGAGGTTTCCAAACTAAAGAAGGGGTCTTTGTTTTTGGTGAGGGGGATTTTGGCTGAGGAAAGTTATCAGGGAAGCAAAGATTGGAAACCTGCACTAGCTTGGCCTTGTGTGTGAAGTGCCCATTTGGTGCTAAGTGTGTCTTCAGAAGCTAGAAAGGGCAAGATGCTTTTGTTTTTGGCTTTATTTATAGCTGTTGTGTACTCTCAACTTCCCCTGTTTTCAGCTTGCAGCCCTGAGATTAATTAAAAATACAGCACAGAGCTTCCCACCTTCCAGAAAATAAATGATGTGATCTCATGGTGGTCCTGTAGGAGATCCACAGGGATGAAGTGGGAGACAAAAGAATCAAGGAAAAACTGCATCACACAGCGATATCTGTATTAGGCCCAACATCTGTATCCTGGGATCAGATTTCTGCTGAGATTTTGCTTGAGGGCAGCTTGTCCTTCCTGCTGGGAAGAGACACAGGGTGAGCCACGAGATGACCGTGGCTGTGTTGGGAAAGTTGGAGGAAAAGCAACATATAGGAAAGGGGGCCCCGGGTGGGCTCTGTTTCTTTGGGGTAGCCCATGTCCCAGCAGCACTTCTACCTGGGGACAACCCCATCTGTACTGCTCCAAAACCTGAAAGCACTGATGTATCTGGACAGCCTAAACCAAGCAAGCCCATGGCAAGGAGTGGGAGATGAGAAGTCAAACCTCTGCCACAAGCCAAGAGCCCGGCGCCATGCACAGCAGAGTGGTATGGATGGCTAGGCTGCAAAATTACAGCCAAAATTACAAGCTGCTGCTTGCCAACTGTGTGGCTGGAAGGAGCATGCCAGAGCAGACTGGGTTTCCTTCTCACCCTCGTCTGGCCTCCTGTCAGCCTATGCCTCTGCACAGTGTCTGGACAATGTGCTAAAAGCTGGAAATAGAAATACAGAATTAAAAACTTGAATAAGATGTCCAGGCTATCCAGGCTCAGGGTCTTTGTTTCTGCAATGGTTGAAAAACTAGTGGACATTTCACAATTAAAGCTGAGCAGTATCCACAGTGGGTGATGGTGCTTCCATGCCAGGATTCCCACCACTGGGCCTGACAAGGTGTATATTGCACCTCTGGTGTTGGCTGGAAGAAGCCTATTTTTTGAAGCACCAAGTCCTTTTCTGGTCCACACATTTTCAGGTCATCTCATTTCACATTTGCAGTCATCTCAGATCTTCCCATAATCAAATTAATTGCAATACTGTCTTCCAACACAAAACAGTCTTAACTGAGCACCTGGTACCTTGGAAAACCTCTTCTCTCATAAAATGGCCAAGGATAGGATAGAATAGTTCAGTGTGAAGGGACCTATGGTGATGATCTAGCTGAGCTGCTGGGCTGGTGGAAGTTCCTTGCAGTTTGGAGTTTGCTGAAGGGTCACACTCCAGCCTACTTTGCTTTCCATTTCCTCCTTCTGTTTGCCTGCAGAGCTTCAGAGGTGCCTGCATGGACTTCCTAGTTCACCACTGTATGTCTGTTTGCCAAGTGTTTACTTGACCTAAATTCTTTTGAAAACCATCATTTGTGACAACTTAGCACAGGCTTTACAGAACTGGGTAGCTGATTAATAAGCACTGTGACCTGGACTCACAAGCTCTGACATTTTACCAACAGTACAGGCAGGTTTTTTTCAATTTTATTTATTTTTAAATGTTACTGATTTCTTAAACTGTATTTTTTTCTAACTGTAAGATTGAGCCATTGTATATATGTCCTAAATTGCTAGTTCATCTTTCAGTCCTCAGCACAACATCTCTCCAGAAAGGTATTTAATTCTGAAGACAGTTGTGATTCTCACTGAGTAGCTACATCATACCAGGTAACTAAGGATGCAGATGTCTGCTTTTAATGCCAGTTGTTATTGTGACATGATTAAAGGCAGAAAAAATATTTTACCTGGTGCAGCTGCTTACTACAATTTTTACTTTTGGGATTCCAAATAATTTCTGGTTATATTTTATTAATCCTTGGTCTGATTCCTTAAATAAGCAGCTTTCACAGTTCAGTTCCTCTTGCTCTAAGGAGAAATGTCAGAAATTTCTTCATTCTTTTTCCTGAAGATCAGTAACACTTTTATAACATGGTATTTTATAATTTGAATTTAAAAAAATCATCTGTGGTAAAATTCATTGAAGCACAGCTGTCCAATTAACATGCATTTATATGAGCTAATATAGGAAATTAGTGAAGGGTAGACTCAACATTAAACTTGCATTTATGAATGCTAAATGTGGAATTGTGTGTGTGCAGTTGTTGATAATACCCCATTTGACTATTGTAAGGGCATTAAATTCCCTTCCAGCTGAGAGGAAGAAGAAAATAAGAAACCACATATTAAAAAAAAAAAAAAGTTTTAAAAAAATTACGAGCCAGTCAAAATACATTTCATTGTTGTAAAATTTACGTTAGCCCTGGTGCTAGCTGCATCTACCTCCTCTCCATAAAACATGCTCCAGGTCCATCAATCAGTCTGTGAAATGATGGGCTGTAAGAATGCTCCTGATATGGGTTGTTGACATGCCAAGTGGCATTCCCTATTGCTACCCTTGCACTGGTGGGAACCACCAGCTCAGCTTCCCCAACAGAGATGGGACCTCCTGACCCTCGCAGTGCTGAAAGCCCACTGGCAGCTGGGGGTCTCTCATCACTCAGCCAAAAGAGATCATTAAATGAAGGTGAGGCTTAATGCCTCTCCAAATCCTCATGTTGGGCTGATAGGCAGGGTGACCTACCTTGTGCTTGTATCTGCCTTTTTACTTTGTGCCAAATCCAGCAGTGTGGTTGTTTCTGCTGGCCATAGGAAATAGAGCACCAAACTCTATCCAGTCAAGGATTATTTAGTTACATCATAATGTTGATTTGAAAAAATAAACACAGACCTGAATTCATGTCTCTGCTTGTTCTCTTCATGGTGTTTGGAGAAGCAAAATTTGCTGTGAGAGGTTGTACTGAACCAGCTGAAAACAGCAAAAACCTGAAAGAATGGTTGGGACCCAGAATCTATCCATCACCTGTGACAGCTAGCCCAGCAATTGGGAGGGGAAAAACAGAAAGAAGGAAAAAGCCCATCCCGGCCGCCAGACTATGTCTTTTCCTTATTGGCAAGAACACATCAATTTGTCTTCTGGCCAAAGAAGATGAGGGGTGTCAGCCCTTGAAAGATGGTGTGAAATATGAAACTATTGGATACAATGCAACCACATATGACTGGCCACTCCTTACAAACCAAACTGAAGCAAGTAGGATTAAATCAAAGTAATACCTCATGTGATTACAGCTCATTGTGTTCAAATAAAAGCTGACGTTAACATGAGTGATTTGTTTGGTGGTGGGGGTGGAGAGGATAGGAGATGCTACAGCTTCTGCTCCCAGTGATTGCTATTTATAACACTGTAAAACCACAGTGAACGTGTTAAATGCGCTGCCACGAGCGCGTGCCGCTCCAGCTTGGTATTATGGCTAAAATAATTCATTGCAGCTCTTAGACATGCCTTTGTACCAGTAATACACCATGTGATTCTCTATCAGTAATTCTAGGCATACAAAAACCTTGTAGATGTGGTGGTACCTGTGATGATTAAACCGTAATTTGTAACTGTAGCTGTGTAATCAGTATGGGAACACTTTATAGTCACATCTACCTGCTGTTTTTACAGCCCTCCTCTAAACAATTTACATAGAAACGAAGAGCAAATGAGACTGGAGTCCTCAGCCAGCAAAACTGAGCAAAGAGAAGTATGTCAGTGCTAATTACCTCCAGCACCCTGCCGGGGCTGGCTCTCAGCAGCTCTGCAGGCTGTAATACAGTTACTGTGGGTTCAGTAGTCTTCCTGTCCAATTTGCTCAGAGATGCTGGGTAACTAATCTTCCAGCAGAAATCCAGTGCTAGTTAAATTATTTTCCCCAAAACTAGTCCTGTTAGCTATAGTACTTGGGTCTTTCTGTCTTCATACGCTTCTTGTTTTGCCCCGGATTCTCTCTGCTATGTAACTGTATCTCTTTATAGCAAGGCTTAGAAATCTGGGGGAAGGAAGAAGTCCTGACTGCAGAAAGAGGCTTCAGGAACTTGGCCTGCTTTATTTTTATCTGTTTTTATTATTATTATTATTATTCATTGTACTTTTCCTAGTGTTAATTTAAGTGGATTTTAAACTATGAGCTTTATGAACTACTTAAACTATGCTGGTGCAAAATCTATTTCTATCCATTCTCTATGTTTTCTCTCTATCCCACAATGTACTTTATTATTAAATTCTGATTGTTCTGAATATTACTGCTTTCCTTGTAGCAGCACTAACCTCCTCTGCACTCACTCAAGCCCATGGATATCCTTGCTCTAGGCCTTTTTATAAGAGTCTCAACTTGAAACTTGGCGTTGTTTGCTTGAATTGCCTTTTGACAAGCCAGAAAGCAATTCTGTCTGAGCCGTGCCGAGGAGGGAGAGCTGCAGCATGACCTTGCTCTTGCTGCTTTCAAACCATAACTTCCAGGAACACTCCTGAGATCAGTCCAGCCTTATCTGTATTTCACATTTCATTGTCTGAATTCTTTATAAGTCACACAGAGCTAATTTTTTGTTCAGGATCACACAGGATGATGGTATCTAGCAAGAGAAATTGAGATTTTCAGCACTGAAGCTCTTGGCTATGTTCCCAGACCAGGCTGGTAGTGATTGAAGGATAGCTCTTTGTTTGATGGACTGTAAGACATTAATTTTTTGGTCATGACCAGTCTCCCAAGTTTCAACTATGAAGTGACTGTCTGTGTAACTGGTAGCCCTGGTGTCATTCCCAACAGAGAGCCCTGGAAGCACTGAACTGTTCAGCAGGGGGATCTCTTGCACTCAACACAACTGCTGGCAATGCCATGCAGGAATTTGCCCACCTCCTGCTGTGTATGTCCTGCAAATAACTGGCCCTGCAACCTTTGTTTATGAGCACCTTAACACCATTTAACTGGGGCAACAGTGACTGTCACAAACCCTGATGTGGCTGTCTGATCACAGTGCGAATAGCAGGAAGATATGTGAGCTGTGGTATCACAGTGAGAGCAGACTTAATCTGTTCCCCTCCGAATCAGAGCTGGTAGAAGTCTGACCTTGTCTGCACAAGGCTGGAGAAAGCAGTCGGCTGGGAAAGAAGCGCAAAGCTGCTCCCCACACTCATGTACTCCTCCTGCAGAAGAGGTAGTGGCTTTACCTCTCTTATCAAATGGCAGCTGGAGCCAGGTAATCCCCCTGCAGGACTGCAAGAGCAGCACACCTTAATTCCTTCTGCACCTGAGCCACACCTGAGCCACACCTTATCTTTCTATGGAAATGTGTAATGCAGCAGGACTGCTGCTATCAGAGAGGGCAATACTGCTCTGACCCCTGCGGGACACAGTTGCCCCAAGTAATAAGGTTGTCAGATATGTGTTAGTATGACCTCTAGCAACTTGCTGTCCTCCTCTTCTTTCTCACAACTTGCATGTCTGGCTATAGCTTCTACTTACAGTATTGTATCACAATTCTCTTTTCTCACCCTTTTTTCAAGACCTCTCCCACCAAAACTTGTCCCAATATGAGGTCTCTTCTTCATTTAGGGAAGGTTTTTTTATTGCTGCTATTTCTTAGTGCAGAAGAACCCCAGAGACCAGTAACTTATTACACTGACCAAAGCTGAACAGGTTTACTTGCTTGGGAGGTTGCTTTCTGCTGTGAGAATACTGTTTCCTCAAGAACAGCACTGTTTTGCCTTTTGACTTCCTCGATGCCTATTTCCAAACCATAGCTTCAGGCTGTATCTTCACCTGTGCAGTGGGCCAGGGGCACTAGCACGGATTTAATGTCCTAAGCTTCTGAGGATTTTTTCAAAGATCCTGTGACAGTAGCTGTCCACCTTAGAGAAGGGAAAGATCTTTATCCTTATATTGAGTGTCAGCTGGTGAAGGCAGATTTCATAAATAAGTATTAAGCTCTCTTGCCATCACTCTGTCCCCTGGACTCCCTGACACTCATGAGAAGTGTGCAGATAGTTTGACTCATACTTCATTGAAGTACACAGTGATTGTCAGTCACCCTCCTGTTACTGCCTAGACTTGTCACAGTGAGGCGTAGTCATGAGACACATGACAGCATCTGCAGAAGTGACATCTCATGTCAGACTTTGTGTCCATGTCATGCAAGAAAGGCTCAAGCTGTTTACAAGCATCTGAGACAGATCAGTGTAAGCCCTCTTTGTCTGGAGGGCATGCTGGGCATTTCTCCCAAATGGCACAGGGGACGGTGGGACAGAGAGCAGCATAAGCTGGTGAGAGAACCTTTCCACTGAGGGCACTGCTAGAGCTCTTGCCTGTTGTCGGACTCAGCTATGGGACAATGTGGATGCTTCCAGACAAGCAGAAGATGGACATGAGGTCCTGAGGTGCCACTGACCAGTCTGTTTTTTAGAGCTGGAGTTCAGGAGTCAATGCGTTCATCCTTCTGTTTGGCAATTAAGCAAGTCACATTGTTCTCCAGCTTCAAATACTTTGATTTATCTCATCCCCGTGATGTAGTTCTTTCTAGTACTGCATGTCCTAGGTAAACTGGGGACAGTCAGCTGCAGCCCTCCTTTGTGCATGTGCCCTGGTGCATGGCTCCTCTGTAGTCTCACTTCTTCAGAGGGTTCCCTAGGAATAGAGGCACTGAGGTCACTGAATTTAGGCAAAGCAATCTTGGCAGCAAATCTCAGGTAGTCACAGAGGCTTGTGAACAGTTCAAGTCTTAAATCTGCCTCAATATTTGTTCAGTTGGTCTCTGCTGATTCTCCACACTCCCTGCATCTGGTTCAATACCTCCAGTGTCAGATCTTGGGTTGGAGCAGCCAGAAGAAGATTGATTTTCTGAACCTGGCTCCTCTGCCTGGCATCAGGGAGGACCGGTCTCACCAACAGCTGCAAGAAGTGCATCTGAAGCGCCTGGCTGACCACTGGTTGGGACCCACGAACTGTGATGGAGATGGTCCTCCCCATCTCCACCTCTAAAATCTGCTGGGCAGCTTCCTGCATCCCTGTCTTTGCCAAGCTCTGCCACCGCGCAACAGGTTCGTTTGATTTTCCCCTGTCGGAGTTATCTAATCTCCTGCCGCGGGGCTGGGAAGGCTTGGGAGTGCTGGTGTGTGCCTGCCCTGTTTCCGAGCACATGTGAACGCATTTTTGAATGCTCTTTTGTAATTACTGAATACATTGATGGAAGGAAGAAACTATTGGTTCTGACGGCTATTTTTTAAAGGTATTTATAAGAAGAAGTTAACATTTTTAAAGTTTCTTGTTTTGTAGGTCTGCAAAGAGTAACAGTACACAAGCACCTAAAATGTCCTTTTTAAAACCCAAAAATATGCAGATCACTCCAATTCCCACAGAAATTTAACAAGTTAAGCTTGCAAGATTTATCAGCTAATTTAAGAAGAACCTAACAATAAATACATTGCAACTTTGTAAGATTAAGTATTGTTGGTGCTATGCAGGGATTGAAGAACAGAGACAATTACAATAAACTCCCCCCCCCAATTCCTATATCTGCACCCAATTATAATTATGCAAGAAATTAGCAATATTCCAAGAGCAGCTCTAATGTTAACTGTCTGTTTTCAAAAGTATTTTGTGTTGCTGTGTAGATTACAAAATTGCTATTATGCAACCAGAAAGACGAGATCCTTTGAGACTGTTTTGCCATCGAAGCTCAGGAGCACATCGCCCCACTCACAGGGGTGTGGAGTGGGACTGCCGGAGCCCAGAGTCGGCGGACACGGGCAGAGGACTGCCGGAGTATTTGTGTTTGCTAACCCCTGTGACCTTACAATTGCTCTTTTGAAAGTGGATTTAAAAAAAAACATGTTTCAGAAAGCCTTGAGGATAGTATATATATATATATTTTTTTTTTTTTTTAACGTTAGACCAGTGCAATTTGAGAGGGAAAACATTACCCACGGCCACGTACCTAGAGTGCGTTCCACACATTTTATTGTGTTACTTTCCAGACAGTGTTCTAACAACTGAAAAGAAGCCGTGAGCGTGGTCCGCGCACGCTCCCGCTCGGTGTTCGCGGGCGCTTCAGGTAGGGATCGGCATGTCCCGCAGTCGGTAAAATGAGCGTCCCAGACCGCTCCCGGCACTCCCGGTCACTGCGGACACCGCGGTGCCACAGCAGCTCCCGCCCGCCGCGGGGCGATGGCAGAGCCCGCCCGAGGCGGCTGCCGGCCCGGCCGCTGCGGGGGGAGCCGCGCCCCGCCAGCCCCCCGGGCAGAGGGGTGCGGTGCGAGCCCCCGCTGCCCGGGCAGCACTTTTCGCTTCCAGCCGGGAGAAGCTCCGTGCCGGCGCCGGTTTTTTTTTTTCCCTTGGCAGAAAGTTGTGCGGGCGCCCGCCCCCGGCTGCCCGGGGCGAGGCGGCGCCGGGGCGG